>OVBJ01000227.1:0-63582 GCA_900406535.1 Noccaea bulbosa | reverse complement strand
TAAATATGTAATCACGGTATTCTAATAAGATTATCACATTCACAATCTATAGTCATATGGAGAAACCAGATAGCTTCTGTGCCGTTGCTCCTATGTGTTCAATGTCTTTTGTGCAGAGACAAGCTCACTGAGGTTGTGGACGAGTTCCCTTCGCTAGCTCAAGTTGATCCCCTGTCTTGAATGGCCAGGAAATATGTATGTGAGGCTACCGAGAAAGGAAGTCTGTGTGTGATTCACACGGGACAAGTGCAAGTCCCTAAAAGTGGCTGCTCTTGCGTCTATGTCAGGCAGTACATGCATGGTGAATGTAGAAGATGACTGCCCTGTCCTTCAACGTGATGACAATGTTGCCGACTTTGTTTTGGCTTGACAAAGAGGAGGATCAACTCTTTTGATCTTCTCTCCGGGAATTGTCCTTCTTTTGGTTGGATGTTATTTCCACGAGTATTAGAGACAATGGCTGCTCGTGGAGTAAATACTTTGATTTATTCAAGCACTGACACTATGCCAATTATTTTGTTTCTTTCTCTCAACTGTTTATGAGCATTCTTCTTCTTCTATGCGATGTAACGGTCATTTTCAGGTGCCAATCAACCCATATGGTAAGGCTAAGAAGATGGCATTTTGGATTTCTCTAAAAACTCAATTATGGCAGTTATGATCCTGATCCTATACTCTTCTTCTAAGTTCATTTTGGATCTGATCCACAAGGAAGATTAGGTGAAGCCCCAAGGCCAGAGCATCCAGAGGGAAGATTAGGTGAAGCCAGCATTGGCTAAATCCTTATCCTTTCCACTCAGACTGAGACTTGGCTATGACTTTCTCTGCAGGCCATACAAAAGTCATAGCCAAGTCTGCTATTTGCTATTTCAAATAATAAGCACAACACATAGATACAAAACACAACACATCAGATACATGTGTATTTTCTCAGATACAAAACACAACACATCACATAGATAGTGAAATTGATAGAGAAAAGAAAACCTGTGTCGAAGAAAGCGAACCGTGGAGATTAATGGCATCCCTTAATTTCCCATCTTTTGCTACCATGGTTTCTCTAGTCATCAAAGCACTTCTCGGGACTTTCAAGTTTCAATACCAGTTCTCCTTTCCTGAGCTCACGAACAGCTCCCATACCTTTCCTATTGCCATCAGGCCTGGCCTAAAGGTAAATCATTTTGTCTGGACTGTTAATTCAGCAATTGATCGAAAGGAGCAGAAGCATGACAATACAGGAACATTGACGTAAGTCATCCTGCAGAAACAGTCCAATTGCTCTTAGTTGTACCCAATATTTTAAAAGTTCGTTTATGTTTTCTTTTATAGCAACAACAACAACAAAAAAAACTCAACGAAATAAGTCAACAAATTAACCGCAAATAGAAAGACAGTAGAATTTAAATTGTTTTTTAAGGCAACGTTAGATAAATTTGAAAACCACAAATATTCTTTACATAATTGGTTGAAAATAATGCCAAGTTCAATTTAAAAGACATCATGACAAATTGTATTGATTCATCCCCTCAACTGGAAATCGATAAACTTCCAATAAGTCTTCAATGCAAGTAATTGTAATTACCAGGATGAGAAGGTGCAAACTCTGGACAGTCACTGGAATGCTACCGTTTGTTTCTGATGGCTCTTTTGGGTGAGTATCGCACCATAATGACCCTGTTTTGCCTTCTTGATGATGAGTTATGGAAATGTTAATGTGATATTCTGCTGATTTTCCTTTTCATGAACCAGTGTGACTAAATGTTTGTTTGCAAGAGATTTTCCTTGATGATGAGTTATGGTTGTTTGCAAGAGGTTTTAAATAGTATCATGTCTGATCATGATGATGATGGGTCTAGCAGTAAGATTCAACATCGTGTGTTCTGTGCAGAGGAGATTGTTTAATTTTCGCTTCTCATCGATCTCATTCATCTCCTTCTCCATTTCTCATCTCATCTAAATCTCATCTCTCCCATTCATGGGATCTCCAGGTGGATGTTGCCTGTGGAGTTGTACACAGCAGATGTCACCATACTGCTCTGAAAACCACCAAATGGATGCAATCAATGGACAGGCATCAGAGTTGGGGTCCCCATTGATGGCCAGAGAGATCACGACGAGACTCGCATAATTTCTGTGAAGTGTCTGAGAGCAAGGGCTCTGGTGAGAACAGTTGGTGTCAGGGGCGGATCTGGGAGCTTATTTAGTTGGGGGCACATATATATTTTCACTATAACTAAATTTTAGATTGGGGACATATAGATGAATTTCACACTAATTACTAAAAGAAAATGATGAATTAGATGGGGGCACGTGACCCCGTAGGTTACATGCTGCGTCCGCCCCTGGTTGGTGTCCCAGAGCTTCATGTGGAAGCGTTACGATGACAACACTGTTGCTGAGAACATCACGAAACGGAGATACAATTTGGATATTCGAGCAAGGTCAACAGGTGGGAGGCGCTTCAAACTTGCGAAATTCAAACTAGAAGGCCTTGCAGTCACCTTCTACTGGCTTACCTTTAAAGCTGGACAAAAAGAAGTGTAAACTCCTGTCGTGATAGCCATCAATGAGGGGAACGCTGAGAGGAAGAACAAGTCTGCACCTGAAGGAGATCTTCAAAGCTCAAACAAAAAACGTGAAGTGGAGGCTCCATGTGGCAAATGTTATCTATCTTACTCGTAATTTTTTCTTTGTTATTTATGTATTCACGCTGTGTCAATATTTCTATAAAAATATTATAATTAGAATATGTTTCCTTTTTTCTCTCTCATGAAAGATAAAAGAACAAAGAAATCTGCTAGTAAAGTATCATTTTACCAATTTTTTTTTTTTTGTTAAGAATGTAATTGATACTAGGTCAGCTTTGCAAACCGGTACTAACAATTTAAAAAAATAAATATTATTTGAGAATTATATTTATTTATTTAAAGTTAGGTTAGTCTGAATTTGGATTTCCCAAACCCGTAATAAAAATATCATATATTTTATTATAATTTTCTCCCCCATAAAATCAAATCAATTGAAAAAACTTTCCATGAGAATATCGATTGTTCTCCCATCATATCCACGTCTCTTGTAGTCTTCTTTTCGAGTTGATGTTTGTGAAGTTTTATCAAAGTTTACATTTGTGCTTTTTTTCTCTTCAAACTCTTACCAAAAAAATTCCTGCCCAAGGCAGGTATATATATACACCGATGTTTAGCAACTTTTTTAACAGAGCTCTGAGTTTTCGTGTTAAACAAGAAAGGAACGTAAGAAACCCTAGATGTAGCGAAACCACGACGCTTGCTGTTGAGATACCGGATGATATAGTAGAAGAGATTCTTCCCCGCCTTTCGGTGAAATCTATGGTAAGACTTAAATCAGTATCGAAAGAATGGAGATCACAGATTCGAAAGAATAAATACCCTCCAGCATCATCTTCACAGTTGCAGTCTTCGTTGGCTTTACCTTTGAGGGTAACAAACAAATTAACAAAAATGAAAAAAAAAAAACTTGTTTACACTTGTCTAGCAAGCAAGCAACCATAATGCATCGTGTTAGACCATCGATCACATTTGCAGAAACGAGATATGTAATCATAAATTGAATGTAACATTTATTCAAAAAATAAACGTTTATACGACAAATGCGTCATTTAGTAATAGTTTTCTAGATTGCAAGTATATTGAAAAGAGATTAGATATTGATCATTGCAAGTTTTCAGGATTGTTTTCGTATAACATCTATTGATCATTGTTTTCGGAATTACGTAAAGAAAATTAGAAGGCTTGACTATAGGCAATAGTATTAAAATTATTTAAATCAATTACGTAGCATTTGTTCAAAAAAGAAGGAAAATAGAAATGCTTTGGGTTGGGTGTTGGTGTTGCCATGCAAGGTAATGAAATAAGCATATAGCATATACCAAATGAAATAACCTCTTTGAAAATAAAAAATCAAAGTAATTCAGAAAACGCAAAGGATTGAAAGCAAACAATAGAGGATCAGAAGATCTTCTTGGAGTTCCTGGATCTTGTAATGGTTTGGTCTGCGTTTATCTATACAACCCTTTTGACAAATGTGATCCAGACCCTTAATTACTCCTCCTCGAGGTACCAAACTTGCAACCACTCCTCCTGGAGGTACCTGTACCAACAAACTTTCAGTGGGATTCGGGAGTGATGTTGTGACAGGATAAGATACAGACAATACGGTCATACAAAGTGGCGGCTTTAATTTGTATGGCTTCGATAAAGATAACAGAGTGGAGAAAAAAGTTTTCGAGCTGAGCACAAGCAAGTGGAGGCGGAGATACAAAAACGCTGCTCTGGTCTAGTGGCTCCTTCTTTCCTTTGTAAACGGCTCACTCTTCTGGTTCTTAGCACGTCACTGTTCGGAGATGTTAGTCATGGATCTTCACAATGAAGATTTCCGTACTGTGTCGCTACACAACGACACTGATGTGTCTTCGCGTCATATCTACATGTGGAGTCTCAATGACTGTCTCTGTGTCTCTATTAATCAAGACAACTTTTGGACTCGGACTTGTGGAGGACGAGGAAAGAACTAGTTTTGCTTCTTTCTTCGATGTTGCTTTCTTCCGTTAAAGTTGGAATCCGCTTCGTTTTCGCCGTCCTTAGTTTCTCCTTACCAGTCGTCGTCCTCTGCACAATGTCAGTCACTTCTCTGAGTTCTATCTATCATTTAGACTGCTTCTCGATGAAATAGTTCGTTTCAAGATTTGATCAACCATGCACGTATTTGTCTTCTTTTTTTTTTCTTTCTCTCGTTCGTTTTAGGGAATGGAGATATACGAGTCATGATAATGCGGGAGATTTTGCGTTGACATACCAAGGTCCAAAACGAAATGTTTTCTTCTTCTATTTATTTGGCCTCGTCAAGCTACCCATTTTAAAAAGATTCTAGGGGCAGTTAAGTTTTAGGGGTTGTAGTTTAAGATTACTGGCTATATATGGTTTAGTTTTAAAGGTTTACGGTTTAAACATTCAAGTATCGATTTTGTTCATACCAAAAAAAAAAAAGTATCGATTTTGTTTTGTCATATGTTGCTACTTGCATCCACCATTCTCCCACGGTCGATTCATTTCTTTGGCCTTACTCATTTAGATTCGTATTCTTTAATTTCTATTTAATTACTGTCTTCCAGTACATATATATATATATGTATATATATATGATATTCATGTCTTTTTTAATTTTAAGGTAATGTTCTTTTTCCATTTTTTTTTTGTTCATCGATTTCATACCAAGCATTGTAAATTAAACTGATTAGGTTTTGGATACTCCGCTCACTGGAAACACCACTGATTCTCTTTGCGAAGCTCTTCTTCCTCCTCCGGAGTGAAATCGTTCTCGATGTCGAAGGTCGCGCGAATCTCGTCTGCGTCTTTGCAAGCTGCGATCTTATCGGTTTTATGTTTTATGGTTTTAGCAGTTACTAGTAGATGATTAATTACAGCTCTTTGCTTCTTCTTTTCTTATCCCCTTTCCTGAGAGTCCATTACTTTATCGAAGCGCTATCCCTATGATTAGAGTAAACTTATTACGAATGGTAAACTTATATAATATCTTTTGTTCTACTTAATTTGTGTGCTTAAACAACCGAAAAATTCAATCAACACGATCCTCCTTCACGGTAAGAAAATTGGCTCCAAAGATCCGTCAAAGGGTAAGTTAAAAAAAAAAAATGGTTAAAAAATATTACTCTCATTTAAAAGTATCAGTTCATAACAAAATCACCACCAGCTGCTATTTTGCCTAGTGGTGAACTATATATACAAACCTGGCACAAAGCTGAGGTCAATAAAAAGAGAAACAAAACTAGTAACTATCAAATGTCTATCTTAAGGAAAAAATTATCAAGTGGTATTATAGAAAAGATCACGTTTAAAAAAAGGTGGAAAAATATTGTTTTAAAAAAAAAACAAATCCATGCATTTAGCACAATAAACAAACTGTAGCATTTTTAGAGAAAGTATTTGACTATTTGGGTAGAACAAATTTTGTGCTAAATTTGGTAAATTTTATTACTTTGATAAAATTTAATTTTATAAAAGTCAAAACAGATGTGTAAACATTATCAATTTTAATAAATAGTTTACAGTTACCACCAAACTTGTTGGATCTCTTTCATTTAGCGATTCGTATGAATAAGTGAGTAAACGAACTAAGCGAGACCTCATGCCTCTCCAGTCTCCACCACTTCTCTTCTCACATATCCCATTTCGCATCTGGTTTTGAGCTCATTGAGGAGGATGAAGGTGGTGGATAAGATCAAATCGGTGATTGAGGAAGGCAAAACGGCCTTCTCCTTTGAGTTTTTCCCGCCCAAGACGGAGGAAGGCGTCGAGAATCTGTTTGAACGGATCGATCGGCTGGTCTCTTATGGACCAACCTTCTGCGACATCACTTGGGGTGCCGGAGGTACCACCGCCGATCTCACGCTAGATATTGCTTCTGAGATGCAGAATGTTATCTGCGTCGAGACTATGATGCATCTCACTTGTACCAACATGCCTGTCGAGAAGATTGACCACGCGCTTGAGACTATTAGATCCAGTGGGATTCAGAATGTGCTTGCGCTTAGAGGAGATCCGCCTCACGGGCAGGATAAATTCGTCCAGGTCGAAGGAGGGTTTGATTGTGCTTTGGATCTGGTGAATCACATTCGAAGCAAGTATGGAGATTACTTTGGAATCACAGTCGCTGGTTATCCTGGTATCAAATTGCCCCTTTTCTTTCCAATTCCATTATTGGTTTGTAAATGTCCTGCGTTAGTATTGTTCTGATTTGATCTATAATTTTGATTATCAGAGGCTCATCCGGATGTCATCGAAGCTAATGGCCTGGCTACTCCTGAATCTTATCAGAGTGATCTTGCTTATCTGAAGAAGAAGGTTCAGACTTTTTTTGTCATGGCTTTGCACGTTTTGTGTGTTGAATCGAGTCGTTTTTTTATCTGATGGGTTTAGTTTGTTGGCTCGTGGAACAGGTTGACGCTGGAGCAGATTTGATTGTGACACAGCTTTTCTATGATACTGATATATTCCTTAAATTTCTGAATGACTGTCGCCAAATCGGGATTAATTGTCCCATTGTTCCTGGAATTATGCCCATTTCCAACTACAAGGGGTTCTTGCGTATGGCTGGTTTCTGCAAGACCAAGGTACACTGTGATGATGTAGCTTGCGCTGTAGAAAAATGTTGTCATTGTGCTTAAAATTCCTAAAGATTAGATTGAGTCTACTGCTTCTATGTAGTTGCTTATTGGTCATAAGATTAGGCTGACATGTTTAGACCCTTGGTGATGCCTTGAGATTAATGTATTTGCGTTTAGATATCATTCTTCTTCGGTTAATATTCCACTGTTGCTATAGATACCTGCTGAGCTCACTGCCGCCTTGGAGCCTATTAAGGACAATGAAGAAGCTGTTAAAGCCTTTGGTATTCACTTTGCAACAGAAATGTGCAAAAAGATTTTGGCCCATGGAATCACTACACTTCACCTTTACACATTGAATGTGGACAAATCAGCTACTGCGATATTAATGGTTGGTTGTTCCTCATTTCTTTCTTAATTTTTTCTCTTTGTAGCATAATTTGAACACATAGAGAACTAACAATGGCGCTGAAAATGCAGAACCTTGGTCTTATTGATGAGTCAAAAATCTGTCGTTCTTTACCTTGGAGACGCCCTGCAAATGTTTTCCGTACTAAGGAAGATGTTCGCCCCATTTTCTGGTAACCTGCATTTTGCTTCTCTTGCTTTGATATTAAACTTTTATATGCAGGAGAGAGTAATAACATTGGTTTCTTTCTGAATCTTTTGCAGGGCAAACCGTCCAAAGAGCTACATATCTAGAACAAAGGCCTGGAATGACTTCCCACAAGGACGGTGGGGTGATTCACGCAGTGCATCTTATGGTACACTTTCGGATTATCAGGTACCACATATTCATTAGTTTTTTCTGAAATCCACTCTAGGAGATGCTTGGTTTGATTTCCATCTTCTTCTGTCTCTTTCATTGCCAATGAATGCCCCTGATCTAAATGCATTTTTTGATAGTTCATGCGCAAACGATCACGTGACAAGAAGCTTCAGCAAGAATGGGTTGTCCCATTGAAAAGCATTCAAGATGTTCAAGAGGTAGCATAGAAAATGTTTCCTTTCATCTTTCACCTTGTCTATACACAAACACTTGAAAATTTTCTTGTTACACACTGTCACAAACCAGAAATTCAAGGAGCTCTGCCTTGGAAGCTTAAAGAGCAGTCCATGGACTGAGTTAAATGGACTCCAGCCAGAGACAAAGATTATAAACGAGCAACTAGGAAAAATTAACTCCAAGGGCTTCTTGACCATCAATAGCCAACCATCTGTCAACGCAGCCAAGTCTGATTCCCCAGCTACTGGTAAGGAGATTCATATCTTTGATCACATATCATACTTAGCTTCTATGTAATAATTATGTTAAATTGCAATTGAAAACTTTTTACAGGATGGGGTGGTCCTGGAGGTTACGTCTACCAGAAAGCTTATCTAGAGCTCTTCTGCTCAAAGGATAAGTTAGACACGCTTGTGGAGAAATCCAAATCCTTTCCTTCTATCACATACATGGCTGTGAACAAAGCAGAGAACTGGATATCAAACATGGGTCAATCCGATGTGAATGCAGTTACTTGGGGAGTGTTTCCAGCTAAGGAGATTCTTCAGCCGACAATTGTTGATCCAGCCAGTTTTAAAGTCTGGAAAGAGGAAGCATTTGAGATTTGGTCTAAAGGCTGGGCTAACTTGTATCCGGAAGATGACCCTTCTAGAAAGTTGCTCGAGGAGGTACATAATCTTCTTTAGTCCCCTTTCTCTTCTTTTCTCAGACCACATTGGTTAGTTAAGCTGTTGTAATGATGATATGATCAAATCGAATGTTGCAGGTGAAGAACAGCTACTATTTGGTAAGCTTAGTGGACAACGATTACATCAATGGTGACATCTTCTCCGTCTTTGCTTGATCTCTGAGAAAACATGCCAAATTTTTTTTTTTTTTTTTTTTTTTTTGTAACCTTTCTTAAGATATTTGTGATTCGTAATAAACTTATTCATCATTAATCCCAAAAAAGAAAAAGAAAAAAATCAGTTTCATTGCAATGAAAAATCCGCATTGGCGCATTTGTTCTTTCTCTTTGTCAAAAAAACAAACAAATCAAGAAATGTTGGCATTTCTTAAAGTTTTGGAAGTAACAAGACCAGAAGATGTCCGCATCAAATGCTCCTTAAGCATCGAAACGCCAGAAGCATCAGTCTTCAAATGCGGTTGCACCGATTCCCACATCTTCTTCTTGTTAACCTGCAAACCAAAACATACACAGCTTGAGAAAATGTCAATGGACTAAGATAAGACACTGCAGTGACCAAGTATTTGCAGGCTAAGTAAGTAAGACCTTATTAGGAGGTGCAGGCTCGGGAAGCTGCTCCAGATCTTCTTCGTTACCAAACCAAACTCTGTCTCCAGGAACAGATCCTTCTGGTGGAACCAGAGGCTCAACATTCTCATGAGCAGAGTCAGATGCACACAGAAGCATTCCACATGACTTGACTCCTCTCATGTTTCTTGGCTTCAGATTAGCCAACACCACAACTGCTGCACCCTGCACAGAGCCAATCTCGAACTTTGAGCAATTTCTCAATCTAATCGAGTAAGTTCTGTATGATTCTCACACAATCCTATCGTAATTCTCAGAATGTAGAAGGACTATGAAAGCTGACCTGGAGGAGATCGAGAGGGACGTATTTGACGAGACCACTGCAGATGATTCTAGGCTCAGCTTCGCCGACGTCGATCTCTTCCACATAGAGAGAATCAGCTTCCTCGTGTTGCCAAGCTTTCACAATTCGTCCTACTTTTATGTCTAACAGATTCGCCGTCTCCTTCACATTCTCCTCTTCCACCTCCTGGGATGATTCGCTCTTCTTCTCCGATTCATCTGCTGAAACCGTCGTCCCGGCATCGGGAGCTGCCGTGCAGAAGCTAGTCACTCGAGGCCAAGAGCTTCGCTGCCGCTGATGGTGGTTATATACGGCGGAGACTCGAAGAGATGACGAAATTGTCGCTACCGAAGAAGAGAAGTACCGAGGGAGTTCGCGGCGGAGAGGAATCGATGAGATTTTGACGGCGAGAACTCCAGCCTTCAGTTTCAGTCCACCGGAAAAAACCGCTATCGTCGCAGCCATTGTTTTAGCTAAGATCTCTGTGTGGCGTTAGTCTCGCTTCCATATCCGTTTCTCTATATATATTTGTTTGTTTTCTCAGTCTATGATTTGACTTCAGAAATGTAAAAGGGAAATTAACTTTGGCAAAGCAAGAAGAAGCTTTACAAATCCTCTGCTTATCTTCATTTAACAGAGAACTACAGTTAAGATTGATGAGCAAATTCATGTTCAAGGCAAATGCAATAGTTTTTTCTTTAACAAGCTTTATAAAAGGATTCGAAGCTGTGTCAACGAAGAGAAGAAAAGAAACAAGCAAGTGTACAAACAAATGAACAATCTCAAGAACAGTTTGTGAGATGAAAAGCAAACAGAGCAAAAAAACAGAGTATTTGAATCAGTAGTCGTCTCCCTTGGAAACAACTTCTTTGCAAGTAGGTCGCAGTAAAATGGTGTGCTCAAACTGTGACACATAGCTTCCCTTCACATCACACAGAGGAGGGTACGGCTGAAAACAAAACAGAGACAAACAAAAGATTAAAACTTTTTTCTCCTAAGGATTACATGAATGATGATCACTTTAGACTCTAGTGTGAGAAGAGTTTTACCTGAACAATGCCAGCGTCACAGAGATTCTTGAGAGCCATCAAATATTTGGTTTCACCAATGCGGTCCAGATAGCGTCTGCAGAAGGCAAGAGTCGAGAAATTCTTGTTAATGGTAGCAAGAAGTTGTTTTGCTCTAGGCAACCTCAAAGGGACATGTCCAGCGTCAAAATTCTTCATGTAGTGGCTACATTCTAAGTCTTCTCTCACATATCCTTTCCCTGCAATACACAAACAAAGAATCCAACACTAGTGAATCCTAAAGATGCAGTTGCCTTTACTCTTAATAGTTAAATGTCCAAACTTCTTTACCGGTTGATCCAAATGTTTCAATGGCATAAAATTCTCCCTCTTCCATCTTCGTCTGCTCGCCTCCTTTAACGATAGGAACGGATTTACCAGCGTGTATCTGGTAGGGTCCAATGCTATGCCCATTCAAGTTTCGGATACTCTTAACTGCCAAAAGGACAAAACAGGTTAAGGTTAAATAACTGCCACTGATGTAACAGAGGTCATCAGATTCTCCATTGAATAGCATCAGTACCTTGGAAGACTTTCCCATTGATTTCAACCTCGTAAGACTCCATGACCTCCTGAATTGCAGCACCGATATCGCAGAGACGGACATCGATTCCAGCTTCCTGAACCAGCCAAGAAAATCCACAAAGTGAGTTACGAATGATACTATATGGTTCCTAACAAGCCAAAGCCTAAAGAAATCACTTCCACATAGTGCTTATCTGAGCTTAGAAGAACAAAAGGATGAAGACAACATATTAGTGGATATTAGCAAGAAGAACAATCAGCACCTTGATACCGGTATAAGTAGCTTCACGGGAGGCTGCTAAGAGAGGATCAAACATAGGATTGAATGCAACTGTAAATGCACAGTCAATAATATGCCCTGCAAAAGAAGCGATGCTAGTTCTTATCAGACCTTTGCACAGAGGAAAAACAAAAACAAAAACAAAAACAAAAAACGGAATCGAAAATCCACTGTAATTACCATCAATGTGTGTTCCAAAATCCAATTTCATAACATCGTCGTACTGAAGTACAGTCTTATCTCCGGAGTTGGGGGTCCAATGAGCAGCAACCCTGAAAGTTCAAAAAGCCATCAGAGAAACATGACTAATGAAGAAGAAGAGAAAATTGTTGATAGAAAGAGAAAGAAGATGGCAAATTTATAACCAACCAATTCAAAGAGCATCCGGTAGGGAATGCAATACCAGCTTGAAGACCATTCTCCTGTATCAGCCTACGAACAGTATCCTCCAGAGTCTCACATATATCAGTCATCAACATTCCAGGCTTCACTATGCTTCTGATATATTTCCGAACCTGAAAAATTAGCACCAAAAAACTCTCAGGCGGATGTTTAAACTAGAATCTATGGAACATTCATCGGAAAAAAAAGAAAAAGTAAACCTGGCGATGAACTTCTGCAGCCTGGCGTACAGAGTTATACATAGGCTTCTCTAGACGCTCCATTTCTCTCTTCTCCTCAGATGTTGTTCTCCATAAATTGCTACATCACAGAGATCAAGACCAAAACCTTAAAATGTCAGCACAAAAAGTTTGATAAAGATCATAAACGAATAGTCTTGACATCAAAAAGACTAAAAATCCATACCAAAAAAAAAAAACTTCTCTACAATCCATAAAGCGTAAGCCTATTGCATAGTATAACATATAACTAAGAGTAATACGAAACTTACTCATCCTTATACTGTTGGATTTCACCTTCAGGGAACTCTCCGGATGGGAAGAGCTGAGCGACAGGAATTGAAGGTGGATCAGTCTGTTGAGGCAGTTCCTTCTTCTTCCTGCAGCATAATCGAAACTTGTCATTAAAACAACCACCACAAGTGACAAGCTAAAAGAAACAAAATTAGAAAAAAGAAAAAAAAACATTCTCTTACTTGCTTTTATTTTTCTTCTTCTTCTTCTTCGTTGAAGCCTCAGCTAACAAGAGAAGAAAAAAAGAAAAAAAAAGTCTAATATGAATCCACCATACAAGCATAAACTCGTCGATTCTAAGAAACAAAGGATCAAATTTTTAAAAAAATCAAATCCCAAGACCAATTCAAAGAGTAATCATAGAAAGCTAGTTCCTTTGACGAAGATAAACACAACATTTACAGAAGTCCAAATTTCCACCATCTACTAATCAAATAACACAGAAAGATAGCAAAACGATCCATTTTCTTCCTAATAGGTAAATGAATTAGAGAATCGAAAGCTCAAAAACATGTGATCAATCAGAAGACCGAAAAAAAATCAATTAATTCACCTTTGCTTCCTTCTTCTTCGTCGTTCTCCTCCTTTCCATCTTCATTCACGTCTGTAATCTCAAGCTTCTTCGAAAGCTCGGATGCCAATTGTTCCTCTTTTCCGTTGGAAGATTCGGCGCCGCCATTATCCACCACGGGAACAGCAACATCAGGATTTTCGCTCGCCATCTTCAATTTTGTTTCTTCACCTTTAATAACAAAGAACTTAATCGTAAAACGAACTCGATGAAGAATCGCAGAAATCAATACAGAAGAAGAAGAAGTAGACAAGTTACAAGTCTTTCGCTTTTACCCTTTACTGTCTCGGTCGCACCTCCGACACTTTTTTCGTCTTTCGTTTGTGGAAGCCCTCGAGATGTTTTCTGAATTTGCAAAATTGGACAAACTTTATTATCTTGTTTACAATAACAACCCCTCAAATCTAATTCACAGTCCCGCCCCTTATTGGGCCTTACCGACATCCGAACATGGGCCGGTTTGGTTTTATATATTGCATTGGTCTATTCGAAATAGTTCTTTATACAGTTTTGGTCCTAATTAAGCAGACAAGCAGTGTATAAATATTTCATTTCATATGTAGTTTTGTATAACTAAGTACAATAAATCTCGAATTGCATTGTCTATATCTTGATTTTAAGAAGAAGGCATGAAGGCAAGAACGACGAGCAAAACCATAATCCCAATGGGAATCAAAAGGAGCATAAACGGAGGCGGAGGTAACGGCGGCAAAACTAACGGAAGGATTAACAGAGACGCCGTTAGGCCCACCAGCAGAACCAGAGACTCTAAACTGAAATAGCTCGCCGGAATCATCAACCTTTTCTGCGACGAGAAAGTCCGTCGTAATTCTTGCTTGCTGGTGTTTTTCCGACTGTTTCTTCGGACGTCCATGGCTACGTTGTTTGAATAACGGTCTTGGACGTTTATGATATCCTTCTGTAAGTTTGGGATTTCGCGAATCATCTTGTTTCTCGGATTTAGAAAATCGATGAGAAATTGTAGGAGAGATCTGATTTTACTTTAACCCAAATGCAAGCAAAAGCAACGAGCCTTCTTTTTTAAGTTTGTGGTTAACCAATGCAGCTTGATCGAAGCAGTCGGTGACGAATTCGAGGCGAAATCACGATGACCCAAGATCCAGAAACCGAGAATGCAGATGAATCCGAGTTCCTTGACGAGTTAACTCAGCGACACAGATTTAAAAGAAGAAGCTTTTTTCCGGTAGATGCGATCTGAATTGAGTGTTTTCGGTTCATACGAAAAGCTGCATAAAGAAATTGTCGATGTTCTGTTATGAAGAGATCGTAAACACAACACAACCGGGTTTAGCTCTCGAAATCAATACAGGAACCTCAAACAATATTTCCTCTGTTTTTCTGGGGGGGAAAGGAAGTACCTTTAAGCCGTTAGAGCCAAATCCCTTATGCGAGAAGAAGAAGAGAAAATGGGTTTCGTTTGATCTTGAACGTGTATGAAAGGAAGATGAGTAGCTAATGAAAGAAAACAAGAAATGATGATTTTGAAAGGAAAAAAAATCAATGGGGTTATTAATAAGGACTTGGAGAAGATCAAAGAGAAGAATCAGAAAACATGGGGAGGGTTCAGTGAATTTAGGGATTTCCCAATATGTTGAAAAGAAGAAAAGGAGAAACTTCTCTTTTTTATAATGTGAGAGGCAAGTGGCTGATTTTAGAAGATTTGAATTTTTATTTTGTTTCGAGAATTTCGTGTGGCCTAGTCTTCCTCCACAATCACATGGTTCTTCTCCCCTGGACTATATTTTTTAGCATACACATGACGTAAGCCTTTTTAGCTAGAATCTCCTCGGAGTAAGCCTATTATTAGCTTACATGTTAGCAATATTAAAATAATGTGTCTTAGAATCTGAAGTATGGGATTGAGTAAGAGCGGTTGGAAAGAAAAAAACTAAATGTAATCATCACAGCAATTTTTGGATCAGTAGTCATATGTGGAATTTTGTAAATAATCTGTCTAGCTCTCCTAATATTTGAAGGCGTTACTGGAATTTGTGATTCAAAGTAAATAAATATTTGTATATTTACTTCGAATATCAGTGTTTGTTTTTAATCAAAAAAGATTGATGAGACTAGGAGATTGCTTTAGTTATCATGTTCATACCTACCAATAATTTTGTCTATGTTTGTGGATCGATCAGGACCCATGGTGTTGCTCTTCTCCAAGGCAATTCGTATGGTGAATGTGTTTGTTCTGGTGGGAGATGCTGGGCCAAAATTTTATGCTTTGCTTTAAATCTCGTTTTTTACTTGAATGTAAAGCGAAGTTATCAAACAGTCAAACCAGTTTCGGTTTGGCTCAATTGAATTCTAGCTAGTTAGAAGTTTGTTGGCTTTAACTTTTATTCGTTCCAATATGAGCTTTTCACTTTTCATCTCGCTTCCTTAATTGCACAATCGTCTTTCTCTGATTTGATAGCTAGTAATTAACATGTACAATGAGAAAAAAGAACTGAGTCGGAAATCATTTTTTAAAATATATATGGTTCAGTGAATTGAGAAACATGCATGGGAATGGGATAGCCTTCAGAGTCAGCGTCAAGTGGGTTTTTTTAATTTTGTCTTTTTTTCTTGATATATAAATTAAAGCCGATTAGTAGTTCAGGGAATTGATAGATTACCAAAGACCACAACACTTGTTATTCAAATTAATTCAATTAAATTGTGCAACATTACTTTAGTTAGGTCAAATTAACATACAATACATAAAAGACGAGTTATATATTTGCTAAAAAAAAAGTCGAGTTAAAAGTATAAAACTCTTTGACGTGTACCAACAAACTGATTTTGCATGGATAGCATACAAAATCTTCCCTAGAATTAATAAAGTATAAGTTTTTCATATTGAAAGATCTTCCCTAGTTTCTAGACCTACTCTAAAGATACGATGAAGATCGTATATTTAGGGATGTGAAAATGAATCTCCTCGTTGACTAAAAAAGGAAGAAGAAATCGATCTCCTCAGCATAAACAAACAAGTAATACTCTTTGATATATCAAAACAGTTACTTTCTTTTTAATATTAACAGATTAACAGTGTTATTATATAACTAAAAGTATACAATTTGAGAGGCTAAATATAAATTAAGATGAGGAATTCATCCCTATTTGTATATTTTTAGTTATATAATACTAATATTTATTTTGAGAGACTAAATGAGTGAATAGTGGAAAGTGAAGATGTAGATGTGTATTCAGCAGCATATATGGCAAGTATTGGCAACCCATGCATGGTTATTGCCTTGAACACCGCAAACCTTCTTCGGATTGAATGTCCAGTGGACCTGCAACAATGTTCAATGAATAATATTAAAAAACATATTCCCTCTGTCTTTTTGTTTTAATATTTTTATCCTCTATCATAAGAAAAATATTATATTCGTAACCATTTATCTACATAGACATGTAGTCTTCGACAGTCCATATGCATAGACATATGTTTTGGTCTGATTCGCAACAGCAAGGTCCATATGGTCAGCTTCACCACGTCCCCGGTTTTCTTAAAATCAATAATACTCTTCCATTATGTATTAGCAGGAAGTATAGTTTGGTGGAAAAGTACTACTATAATCTGGTTGATTTGCAAGAAGAAAGGCTATGAGACATTGAGGATCGAACGGCACATGTAAACATCACGTGGCTCTTTCACTTTGATTCAATGCATTAGCTCCCGAGCCTCGACCAAACCAACTTGCCTAATTAATATTCCTCGTCACATTTTCTTTTAAGTTTCCTACAAAGCCATTTTGTTTATCTAGTGGAAATTAATCCAAGTGATTTTTAAATTAAAGATCTTCTCTCCCCGACAAGCATCTGTAATTAAATAGCTGCGGAACATTTAAGTGGTTGGTCTAATAAAGAGATTGGTCGTTTTCATGAGTGATGTTATCGTGAAACAATTTAATTGAAAAGTGTTTTCAAGGATTTCCGTAATTTGCTATATATCCAAAGTTAATAATATGATTAGGTTCAGAGTATCGTAGGAAAAAAAGAAGCGTGTGTTTATATCTTTGTGATAAAGACAAGAATAGGTATACTTTTATGTGTTTTAGCTTTGTAGGAGTATTTGATAAAGCTAAGTTAATTAAGAATCCGAGATTGAAAGGGAAATTAAACGAATGATGAGAAAGAAACTGATGTCACTGGGTTCATTGCATTTATCCTAATGAATATATATTATTCCAAACTTACGGTTCAAATTAACATTTTCTTAACAAGAGCTCCAACAATTCAATGTTTCCATATGTTTATTTGTTAGAAAGAGACTAAAAAGGTGAAGTTGAGAGATGTCGCCATTTGGCATAATTTACTTGTGTTAAAGACAAATTTCGGTTTTGATAAAGAAATTCCGGTTTTGACCATAAATTAAAGGGAAAGTCCGGTTATGGGAAATGTCTAAAACCCTAGACTTCTACCGTTCAACGTTCGCCGGTCGAGTTTATGTTTTCATTAAACTTCACTCTCGTCGATCGGACCAAGTGGAAGCTTTGAATCGGAAAGAAAATGGCGGCGAATGGGTAACATCTCTCTCTAAAACTGATTCCACTCTCTTGCGGCATTGGTTTTTGATGAATACGAGGACCTCTAAGAGAATCTGCTGAAAAAAAGAAATCATTTTTCTTTGTCTTGTTTGGGATTTTGATCACAGGCTAATGGCGACATCCAATGTGTTTCTTCATCGGCCTCAACATGCTCATTTCTCGTTTTCTTCTACAACGAGTCAAATGCCTGTAATCGGCGTTAAAGGCCGTGTTAGTTTCATCGGCAAAGGGAAACGCTGTTTTCCGGTGGTTTTGTCAATGGCGACGACCGCGGAAGCCGGAAAGTCCGTTCCTCCTGGTCACGGCATTTCCATCATGGTATCTGATTATTTCCCAATCACTCTGAAACTGTGAGACTTAGATTGATTGTCATTTCCCGGAAAGTTATTTGGGGCCAGATTACATTTTCTTTAATAAAGGAGTAGTCTTTATGAGAGTGTAATTGTGGGATCAAGCTAAGTCGTTCATACTCTCTCTGTATACTTCAGGTGAATGGATGCAGTGGCAAAATGGGGAAAGCTGTAATCAAAGCGGCAGATTCAGCAGGAGTGAATATAGTTCCAACATCATTTGGATCTGCTGAAGAGGCTGGCCAGAGAGTTGAGGTCTGTGGGAAGGAGATTCTTGTGCATGGTCCTACTGAAAGAGAAAAGGTTCTGTCTTCGGTCTTTGACAAGTACCCCGAACTTATTGTTGTTGACTACACAATTCCCTCTGCTGTAAATGGTACCATCTACTAACTCCTATTTCATTCATTTATTAACATCATTCTGATGAAAATTGTGCATAGACTCTGTTTGTTTACAGTTAGTTGATTTGTGTGTGTGTGTGCGCAAAAATGTAGATAACGCAGAGCTGTATGGCAAAGTAGGAGTTCCTTTCGTGATGGGAACAACTGGAGGAGACAGGACAAAGTTGTATAAAACTGTTGATGAATCCAAGATTTATGCTGTGATTTCCCCACAGATGGGTAAACAGGTACTTAGCTTACCAGTACTAGTCAGTGTGTGTCATAAAAGGTGTATATATATATATATATATATTTGTGAGATGATATATTTGCTTTGTTGGTCGGTCCACTAGGTTGTTGCGTTTCTTGCAGCCATGGAGATAATGTCTGAGCAATTTCCTGGTGCCTTTGCTGGTTACTCCTTGGAGGTGATGGAGTCTCATCAAGCAAGCAAACTGGATGCATCTGGTACCGCAAAAGCTGTGATTTCTTGCTTCCAGAAATTGGGCGTGTCTTACGACATGGACCAGGTGTTTCTTTATCGTACCCTGTTTCTCTGCATTGATTGTTTCTACTCATCCTCGACAAGACCATTTCAATTTGCATTTTGTTTACCTTTGAAACCAGATACAATTGGTTAGAGATCCTAAGGAGCAGATGGAGATAGTTGGTGTTCCGGAGGAGCATATCTTGGGACATGCTTTCCATCTTTATCACTTGACATCACCAGATAAAACGTAATTATGCAAAGATTTAAAGACATTCATTGTTTCTCTTTTACTAGAAAACTGATTTGTCTGTAACATCGCTCCTTTTTTTCTGTTCTCCTTTCTTGCAGTGTATCATTTGAGTTCCAGCATAATGTTTGTGGAAGATCAATATACGCTGAGGGTACTGTTGATGCTGTGCTTTTCCTTGCCAAGAAGGTATGACATCTTCTTCTTCTTCTTCCAAACTTTCTCAAAAGATCCAAGGAACTAAATATTGCATTCATAGTCTGTAAATCTGCTGAAAACACATTCATGAATTGTAGATCCGGTCTAAAGCAGAGAAGCGGATCTATAACATGATCGATGTTTTGAGAGAGGGTAACATGCGATGAAACAAATCCCTCAATCTTTGGCCTGCAAAAACCCCTCAGTGGCATTGACCTAGTAGATGTTGAAGCTAAAAGACACAGCAAAGCAAATCAGCTATCAACTTGATGTTTGGCTAATTGGCTTCCACTTCTGCTTTTCTTAAGACAAGCTTGCTCTTGTTGCTTTCCCCTGGTATAGACGGAACAAAACTCTCTGCATTGTATGACTATGTTCTAGTTGAAAAATGATTTATTGTTATTGTCCTCTGTTCCGATCTTTAAAGCCTTAATCGGAATTTCTGTTTGATTGATTAGTTTTGGAATTAGAAGAAGAAAAATGCTAGCTTTGGTTGCACGCTTATATAATAGCACAATATTCTCAGATTAGGTTCAAAACCAAAAACAAAATTGTCGTCGATACGGAAAATGGTCATGAAGAAATCAGAGAGACAACAACACATCAAAGTGATCTACGCAACTTATAACAGAAAACAAAACTTAAAAGAAGCAAACAAAACTTTTGACTAAATTTTTCATCTTCTCCCAGCAATTCTCATCAAAGGAGCCATAACACCTTGAATCTCCACAAGGGAGAGTTGAATCTTCATCTCCTGATTCACCTCTCTCTTCAAGTTCCTCAGAAGCCCTTTAAACTCCTCTTTACCCTTAATATCATCACCTCTCGTCTCCAAAACCTTCTTCGTCAACCCCATCAACAAACCTGAGTACCTCTGCACCGTACAGTACCTCTGCAAGAAACTCAGCAGCAATCCCAGCTCTCCTTCCTCCATGTTCGACACGCACTTGATCAGCTTCCTCCTCGCCACCAACTCCTCCATCACCGCCACAACATTCGCCGGTTTCTTCTCCTCCAAAACGGACACCAGCGCCTCCTTATGCCTAAACTTCTTCAACAGCTTGTCGTGTCTTGCCAGCTTCACTCCTTTCTTCCCCTTCACCAAGTAATCATCTTCCGATGGCTTCTCGCTCTGCCCTCTCTGGAAATACCTGAAATACGTCGGCCTCAACGCCCTTCTCCTACTCTCATCCACTTCGCTCTTCACACTCCAAAGGCTCACCAAACTCTTCTCTTCTCCCGCTTCTTCTTTCTTCACCTTCTTCTTCCCGGCGAACACCATACCATTAGACCCTCCGATGACCCGAGTGGAACCATCCGGCGAGAGCCCCACGGACATGAGAGGAGCTGGAAACCTCATGGAGTAAGTCACCTTTGCTCTCCCGTAATCGAACACTTTCATGTATCCGTCTAACGCAACGCTCACAAGACGATTCTCAGCTGCTTCGTCCAATCCCATCCTCCCGACGCAAAGAGACGTCACAGTCTTGTTATGGCTTTCCATGGAACAAACCATCCTCCCTCCTCCGATCAAGTCCCACACCTTGACGCTGTTCAGACCTGCCGTCGCAATCATCCCACCGGACGGCAGATACACCACGTCCTCCACCGGATGGCCGTGGTTTATCTCGGCGACCCATTTCGACCTGTCAACTCTCGCGTCCCACACCTTCACCGTGTGATCGTATGAGCCTGTTATGAACATCGAATCGTTCACAGGAGAGCAGTCACCGCACCTCACGTAGTCCTTGTGGCCTAACAGATCTGATATCACGGTTGCTCCGGCCACATCCCAGTACTTGACTACACAATCGTCGCCTCCGGATACCAAGTGAAGCTTGTCCTGAAACGGATACTTGACGAATCGCGCCGGCGCCTTGTGAGACCGGAGGCTACGGAGAGCCATTCGTTCCCTGACGTCGAAGACCTGGACGAGACCAGAGAGGTCGGATGCCGCGAAAAGAGCGCCGTCGGAACGGAAACAGACGGAGGAGACAACATCTCGGAGGGAGAATCGGCGGGAGGCGGAAAGCGTATGGGAGGAAAAGAGGGAGACGGTGGCGGAGTGAGCGACAACGAAGGAATGAGGGTGGACCGGGGAGAAAGCGAAGGCGGCGACGGAGGAGACGAGATTAGGTAAAGGGTGAGGCTTGAAGGAGGACCAGTATCGGGAATCGGGAGTCTCCGATTCGGAAACAGATTTCGCCGTCGATTTTGGTCTGACGGGGAAAATCTTTGTTACCTCATAATCACTGAGTCGAACACGAAGCTCCTCTTCCATTGAAGCAATAGAGTTTGAACACCGAGAGAGGATGGAGGAGGCTGGTTTAGGGTTTAAGGGATTTAGGCAATGACTTCAAAGTAGTACCTTTACCGTCTCCGACGCCTTTTTTTTTTTTTCGTCTTTCGTTTGTGGAAGCCCTCGAGATTTTTTGCGAATTTGCAAAATTGGATAATTCTATTATCTTGTTTGCAATAACAACCCCTCACAGTTCCGCTCCTTGTTGGGCCCTAACGACATCTGATCATGGGCCGATTTGGTTTTATATTGCTCGTTATTTATTCATTTGAGATTGTAATGAGACAGACAACTTGAGCATGTTATAGTTTACAGCATCTATATAAAGATTTTCAGGTATTGATTGCTGTTGTTGTTGTTCGAATAGCTACAAGATTGATGATGGGGAGATCAATGAAAGAGCTTTTATTGACTCTTTGATAGGGATGGATCAAGATTTGAAATGCTTGACAAGTTAGATATGTCAGATTTGAATATATAAAGACAGTTTTTCGTTTTTATTCTTGCATTGAATAGGCCATAGTAATAGTATTTTAAGAACATTTTCAAGCATTGGTTAATCGATTCCACGAGAACAAGTTTCGAAATTTTCTTGTGTTTTTTCTTTTACTTCTAGGGGTTTCATATCATCATGCTAGCCAGTAGGAAATCTCTCTCAAAGGGTTTATTCCAAAGCATATGCTTAAGAATATCCATAGAATATTCTTGTTTGGATTCGTGTTCTTGTCTGTACTTGCACATTCCCAAACTTGTTTTTATACATCTTGTACTTCAATGAACATTATAGCGTTTTTTTCTTCTTCTTTCCCTTTTGCAAACCTTGAATGTGTTTGTTGATTGACATCTATGCAAATCGATCATCCTCGTTAGTTGATTAATTCGTTTAGATGACCATCAACAAACGCTTTCTTGTTTTGCATCGCCTCTTGAAATCTATATAGTGTTTTTAGCATCTTTTTTTTTTTTTTTTGTAGGGTTTTGATATCGTCAAAGAAGCTCAAGAGGTACTTGCATCACCTAACGCAGGAGAAGAAAGAATTGAAAAGATTCTTAGGAATCTTTATTACAATATCCAAGTTTGTAACTTCTCTAATATCTTGGCATATTTTTTGTTCTTTTTGCAGTCGTCGCATGTTATAATTAGCTCGTATAAAAGAATCGCGTTCTTGTAGTTACTGAATCCTGGTCTTGTTGTTCTTGATGTCTAGATAGCAATTAGTCTAAAATTGAAATTAAGTAGTTTGCTGTGTTGTTTAATAGGTTTAATTCGTTCCTCGTGGGTATTGTGCAGACTGCAGAGTAAGATTTATGATATATTGATATATCATATGTAAATAAAATAGGTAAATCTTGGTGTGTTAAAATAACGATCAATGCTCACTATCTCTTAAGTCTTAAGACTATTTGCATTTGGTGGATGCATTGCTGATGATGGCATGGAGTTGGGGACCAGAAAGAAAAGTCAACGAAACAAAGTCTTAAAGTTTTTTTTGTGTGGTTAGTAATTCTTTGATGTGTATATGGTTTATATCTATTGCGGGTCAAGTAGATTCCATTTAAAAAGACTGATTTCTAATTTTCCGGTTTCAGACGAATTCCTAAAACAGTTGCCGGTTCAGATTACATCAAAGCAGACGGTTATTGCAAAAAGTATATTTGGAACCAGACGGACTGACTGTTCTTTTTCTGTTCCAACTTTGACAAAAGAGGAGCATCTATTTTGAATGTTAATATGACACTTCTATAGCCTTCCTTAACATTATTAATACGTGTGGTGTGTATGTGTAATATATGTATAGTATAGGTCAACAAGTCAAAGGAATCTAAAACCACATTTTTCACTCAAATTAAAATTTAATCTTTGCATGTTACGTCTATTTAATACCTCTGTGAACAGAAGAGGATCGAAATTTACAAAATTACATTATTTAAGGTGAATTTTCTAAGTTATATGACTATTTTTATCAATCGACTTTAAGGTGTATCTTGGGCACAATCAGAGGAATACAGACAGTAACAGTAACGTAGCAGCAGCCTTTATCAAAAAAAGTAACAGTAACGTAGCAGCCAAGCAGGGTTATTTTAGGAAAGTTTTTTCATTCAATACAGTATTTATATATATTTTTAATTTAATACACGTTCTTCTTACGCATTTTCAAACTAACACCGTGTTACGACTTACGAGTACGACACAGCGTATCGTCAACGGTATTAGGTCACCAAAACCTTTTGGAATATAGTAAATTATTTCGTTATTGGCCCACTAAAGTTTTAATTTTATTTTTCATCCCCCAACAAGCATAGCTTCACAAAACAAACCCCCAAAAAACTTTACAAGATCAATATCGGAATATCACAGGAAGAACATAATCTGCATTTTATTCAGATCTTTGTAACAAACAATTACAAAACAAGGCAAAACTAAGATGAAATATTGAAAGCTTTTGTGTTTAACGGTTCATTTAAACCTTTTGGATCAATAAATCATTCACCCGAGACACAAGAGAACAATCTATGGCTTCTGTTCCTCATAAGCTGTCCTCGCCGCGACGGAGAAAAACCAATATCTCCGCCTTCGCCACCGGATCTTCTTCCTTCCCGAGAAGACATTGAAGAGAAATCTCCAACCGACCATCCACGGCGGTGACGGTTGTTCATCTCTACATGATGAAAGGTCGAAGACGGTCGAGAAACAACGGAGTGATCTGATTTTGCGGAGAAGGGGAAGAAATCGGAGTTGTCGTAGGATTCTTTTGTCGTGCTGCCTGAGGAAGACAGACATTCATAACGCCGGCGAGTTCGGTTTTTCTTCATAGCCTTGAACGCCAATGGAATCAAACCATCCATTTGATTATATTCTTATTGTTTTTTTTTTCTTGCTCTCTGCTTCTTTTTTTTATCTCTTTGTGTATGTGTGATCTTGAAGAAATTAGAAGAAGAAGAAGAAGAAGAAAACTAAAAACAAGAGAAAAAAAGAAGAAGGGAGGTTTTGTTGTTTATTTGGGAGGCTTATGGTTTGGGTGGTGGTTTGGTGATAACAACACCTTCTATCAGTTTCACTTGTCTATCTTTCTTTTCTTTTTATATTTTACAAATGGTTTTCCTTTTTCTGCTATCTTTCCATTATACTGATATCATTATACTAGATTAGATTTTATCAAATTTCACTATATGAGATTAGTTTTTTTTTTTGTGTGACCTTTTCCCTCTTTCATAATGTTTTTCGTTTACAATATTTCATTTTTAGTTAAATAATGTGATTGAGGCCCATTTAGAAGACGTGGCCCACTCCATACACTTTCCGACTCTCGTGTGCACAGAGAGAACTTAGGCAAATGGTTGGAAGATCGCATCTTGTTTTTATTTCCTGATTTAGAAGCTTGCCATGAAAGAAAATCTAACAAAAGGAAGCTCTCTGTGTAATGTGGACACATCCTACTCGCAAAGCCACGGATTCATTGTACCATCGAGTATTGATCTAGCGTACAATGTAATTTAACCGGTTGATTTTTTGTTCTTTTCTATAACTCTAAGTTATCATATCTTGTAAACTAAATCTATAATTCAAACACTAGTTGTGGCAAAAAATATACTAGACTTGATCCTTTGAAATTACTTAGAAAGATATCATGAGTTGTGAGACCAAAATTCTTAGTTATTTTAAAATAGTCTATGAACACTAAAGCCATTCGAAATAAGTAGTTCAACATGTTGAATCCAAATTTGTTTTTTTGTGGGTAAAGTAAACTAGGTCGATCTATAAAGTAAACTAAAAAGCGACCAACCATCCGGAATCTCTTCCTAATTTTATCACTAGACAATCGACACCAATCATGTATAAAATTTAGATTGTCGTTTTAATTAAAATAAATTGAATATTATATTGTATAATTCTGAAACAAAGCAAACATGGAACTAACATAAGTTCAAAATATCATATTTCAGATTGTTTTCAAGCACCGTTATATAGATTGGTCGCTTTTTCAAAAATTGACAATAATAATATCTCTCAAGAATTCTTGGAATGTAATAAAATATTATGGCTACTCTAATTCTAGGTCGACCTTTTACCATCAATATTATGTTTTTTCCAACATCTATATATATATACACTAATACTATTAAATATGAACGAAATCCTGCTATCCCGATCTAGACCGTGCTAGTAGTTTTTAAAATTACCTTTCTACGACTCTATACCTAAGCCTTTTTTTTTTTAGAGAACTAAAATTAACTTAGAGAGATATCTTTGGAACGCTAAGGAAGATGGGGATATATATTTTTTTCTTGGATAAGAAAATGGAGAGACATTTGAATCTTGAACAAAGGAGAAACATGAACTCAACATTATAGGACATTCTTCTTCTTATGGTTTGATTAACTTTCCTAATAATACGACATGAACTCAACATTATAGGACATGATTCTTCTTATGGTATATATAATTAACTTTTCTTGATCCTAATTATACTGACATGAACTCAACATTATAGGACATGCTTCTTCTTATGGTTTAATATCAGCATATTTTAATTAGCTTTTCTTGATCCTAATAATACGGCATGAGGCAATAAATGTGGTCTTTTAACAAACATCACATTTTTCTGAATCGTTGCCATGCATGTGATTATCATCCATTCCCCTCGAAATCCTTACGACATTATTGGCCAATTTCTTCTCCGGTTTCTCCTCCACTTGTCACGTTTCCTAGTCGTGTTTAGCTCCGTATGTCCCGTACATTATTTTCTTCTTTATTTCCCTAAATTTGTTTTATATTCTATATAAATATGCATGGATCCGTAAAGTCCTTGCATTGGCCGGTTTTGAATAATGAGGATCGTGTAACGCTTTATTGATTGTCTATGAGACAATCAAAGCAAAATCGGTTACTACGCAATTGACGTCGTCACAATGTCACATGCATTGATATATATCATGTTCCTTACCATCAACATGCCTGCCACTTCCCTGACCGTTCCACTTGCTTTTTCAGTTATCTAATTTGAATACAGCATAATAGTTTATGTATGAACACTTTCTTATACACATTTGGGTTCTACTTGAATCGTAAACATCTAGTCGGACAAAATCTACCCGTGAACTTTTACGCGGTTAAATTTTATAATTCATGGAAAAATATTGTATTTTGAGTCCAGTTTTTGTTTCCAATATATTTATTCAAAGGTTGAATTAACAGAGAGTGCATAACGACTAAACAGTGGCCTAGCTGAGGGACTTAGGATTTAGGAAGATGCATAGATAAGTAAATATAGACAAACTGTTTTTTATCTGATTTCTTAGAATTCAATTATACGAACTTATCCCTTATAAATGGTCATTTGTTTTTTTTGTTAAAGAATATAAATGGTCATTTGCTGATCACAATAACTGATCTACCAGTTAATCTATAAATAAACAATCTATTTTTATTTTTTGTTCAGTACACAAAACAGAAAAGAAGGTAAAACAACCGACAACACACAAACTTTCAAACCTACAACTTGTAATATTCTGAAATTTAACGAAAAATATGTTCTCATGCTTGACCCTTTCTAACTCGAATACAAATCTAAGAAAACGATTTGATAACATTTATTTATTTATTATTTCAGAACTTGATTCATCAAGAAAAACAAAAATTAATACCAAAATATAGTCTTGATTCTTTTAATAGAATTTCGAAGAAAATAAAAACCCTTTAAATAATACGCAATAGTATATATACCCCATCAACTAAACCGTTTCAAATCCCACACACTCCACCACCATTATTCAACTCCTTCCTCTGTTTCTCTCAAAACAATGCCTTCTTCACTTCTCATAGCTCTTCTTTTTCTCGTCTCGATCTCATCGTCCGTAGCTCAAACCTACAATATCCTCTCGTACGGAGCCAAAGCCGACGGCAAAACCGACTCGACCAAGGCCTTAACCGCCGTGTGGACCAAAGCCTGCGCCTCAGTCAAGCCGGTCACCATTTTGGTTCCCAAGGGACGGTTTTTGCTAAGAAGCATTGTTTTTGATGGTTCCAAGTGTAAACGCAAGTCCGTCACGGTCCGTATCCAGGGTACACTTGTGGCTCCATCGGATTATCGGGTCATCGGTAATGATAACTACTGGATTTTTTTCCAGCATCTCGACGGCCTCTCCGTCTACGGTGGAGTTCTTGACGCTCAAGGAGCTTCTCTATGGTCTTGCAAAAAGTCCGGCAAGAATTGTCCTAGGGGTGCTACGGTACGAATTCACCATTTTATTCCTTTACAGTTTAATATTAAATTATGATCACTCTAAAATATATTAACTTATAAAATGAGCCATATAGATAGCTAAATCTGATCAGAAAATGTTTAAAATGATAAATTTTTGGTTTAAAGAGTACAATTATATTGCTTTTGTTCCAAGCTTTTATATACTAAACTCTATAATTTTTTTTATAATAATATATTTTGAAATTGAATATGGATCCGCCGTTTTCTTTAAGTTCCGCATATTTCGTTACCACGATGCAAATGCTGTATTTTCCCTAATTTTCTCTCCACTTTTCTGCTAACATAAATTACAAGTTACATCCATATATATATAATACTACTATGCTTAGTTGACTTCTTAATCCCAGTTCACATATATAGACCAATCATTGAGTTTTTATTGGAAGTATTAAATATGAAGTACTTATATCCAGTGATATACTTTTCATATTGGATAAATGTAACTGACACGTGAGCAACAATTACAAACAGAGCATAGGTTTTCAGAGCTCAAGCAACGTGGTGATCTCCGGGTTGACGTCACTAAACAGCCAGATGTTTCACGTCGCGATTAACGGCTGCCGTAACGTAAATATTCAAGGAGTCAAAGTTTCTGCTGACGGAAACAGTCCAAATACTGACGGCATCCACGTGCAGTCATCCTCCACTGTCTCCATCCTCAATTCAAAAATCTCCACCGGCGATGACTGTGTATCCGTCGGTCCCGGCACTAACGGCCTATGGATCGAAAACGTCGCTTGTGGCCCTGGACATGGTATAAGGTAAATTTTTTTTAAAAAATTTATCAAATTCCTAGTCACTTACTAAAGTGTTACATTTCCGATAATTTTTCGTTTAAAAAAAAAAAAAAAATTTTAAGTTTTTGGCTGATTGATGAACTATAGTGCCGAACAGATTAATTTTCAGATTTAATAGTTTATTGAACTTATGTTATGTTGGGTTAGTTCAGTTTATGTAAACTTTTAAAGTTTCTGATAACTGTTTTTAATTTTTTTTTTTCATAAAACAGCATTGGGAGCTTGGGAAGAGAAAGTGTGGAGGTAGGTGTGCAAAACGTAACAGTGAAAACGGCGACGTTTACAGGAACAGAAAATGGGGTGAGAATAAAGTCATGGGCCAGGCCCAGTAATGGATTCGCTAGGAATATCCGTTTTCAACATTGCGTTATGAACAACGTACAGAACCCAATCGTCATTGACCAACATTATTGTCCTGGCAACGAAAATTGCCCTAACCAGGTATGCTCCCATACCTGATTATAACACATCAGATATAAACTATTCTAGTATCTGTCGTTCAAATATTAATTGGGTTATGATCAATAGGTTTCTGGGATAAAAATCAGCGATGTAATGTTTTTCGATATACACGGGACATCTGCAACGGAGGTTGGAGTGAAGTTTGACTGTAGCTCTAAGAAACCATGTACCGGAATTCGAATCCAAGACGTGAAGCTGATGTACCGGAATAAACCGGCTGTAGCAGATTGCAGCCATGCCGGAGGGACTGAGGCTGGTTTTCAACGACCCAACAGTTGTCTATGACCACACCAAAAAATAGATTNAAAATATATTTTTTTTTTTTTTTTTTTTTTTTTTTGATTGTGTGTTAATCGTGAAATGTAAGTAACATCGTCGTACTAATACCATATCCATATCTGTCGTAATATGACTAGTAATTATTGGTCTAATAGAATTTGGGTGATTGGATCTAGCCTTGATTGTATTATATCTCGCACACAACATTGTGCCTTAGAGATTTTTTATTTTCAATCTATTTTTAGAAATCATGGCGAAGATTACAATTACATATTTCCAAAATTCCTACAAAACCGGAGTGTGACGCATGTTTTAGACTCTTGGTTTATGTGAATCCCCTTTACTTACTCAAAGGTTTATATATACTAGCTCCGCAGACAAATTATTGTGACGTTAGCTTGTTCGAATCCCTCAGAGTATGTGATAAGGATCTATAAATTCCGCAGACATATTATTATGACGTTGCATCACATAAGGGAGCATGTAGTGTTATTCTCGGCATATCAGACATTTCAAGGATTTGGTCTCGAGGCGTGAGTAGATTTTAGCTTTGCCTTTTTTTTTTTTTGTGTATGCTTGTTTCCACTGTTTTTGATTCGGATAAATGATGATCGGATATAATATAGCATGTGCAACAATCTTCACTTATCATCTCACATCCAGAGGCAGAGCTGATTTGAATTGGTAATATAGGTTTTTCATGTTTTCGTGTTGACTAAGTTTGAGATGAATTGGAACTGTTTCTCCATGATTCTTAGCATACGATAAATTCAGTTTGAGATGAATTGGAAGAGTAAGTAACTACACTAAATCTGTAACTGTATTTCAATTTTTATCAACAAAAAAAAAAAAATGTAATTTGTAGATATACGAAAAAACATATATGAAATGTTCTCTCTCGTTCAGTTTTCTACTTTTTTAAACTCGTTTTATGCTCTCGTGTTTTGAAATAGACACCAAAGACTTGGAAACAATTATACTTGACCAACGTTGCATTGACATCAGGAATAATTTTCATGATTAAGGTCCACTTTTCATTCTTTTTATAGGTTATAAAAAATTAACAATATATAAAGCTCTTTTTTTTTGTTAATTAAAAAAAGAAAACATATCGACTCTAGACCCGACTTGAACCCGAACCGGGTCAACCTTGAAAACCCGCGTATTTGAAACTCTTCCACTTTAAGAAAAGTGGGAAAAGAAAGAAAAAAAGATCTCACAGGGCGATTCTCCTTCTCACGACGACTCTCCTCATCGTCGATTTCTTCTGGCTGTTTCATAGGCAATCAATTCGATTGTCCTTCCCACGACGCTCTTCGTCGATTTCTTCTGGCGTTTAGGTATCTCTTTCACTTATTCTCTAGGCAATCGATTCGACTTTGCTTTTCTTGGGTCAGCAGATGGATTTCTTATAGTATTAAACTCGATCGGAACTGATTTGATCGAAGATTGGGACCGAAACCAGACTTTTTAATCTGTTTCGCTAGTATGGAATCAAGTGCAGTAAGGATTGAGATCAAATTACTCTCACTAATCATATTATCCGACACATCCGGGTCAGAATAACGAATATCCAGCCTAGCTTCGGCTAGGGACTCCAAGTTAACATGTGGGTAACCAGGCAAGGCATAATCAGAGTAGTCCAGGGAGACAAGGCTTGGGGCGTCAAATGACAGGTCATCCAAAAAACTAAGATGAAACTCAGTGTCGCAGTAAAGTGATAGTTTCTTGATGGACCGACTCGATATGCCGAACGGGTATCCATGAAAATCCTCGTAATTTAAAGATAGCTCCTCGAGCACTGGACAAGCAGGAAGAAGCACAGAACACAGATCGTCATTAAGAAAAAAGACGGAATCGATGGAGAGACTCTTAAGCGCTGGAAGAGACGCATGTGGAGGAATCTTTCCAAGACCAGTTCGTGTTCCCAGTGTCAGCTTAACCAGCGTCTTGCTCGTGCAGAGCTGACAAGGCAGAAGGACTTTACCGGTATGATTGGGCCGGAGGCGATTATAGCGAGTTCTTATACCCATGTCTAGCTTGTATTTAAAATGTCAATGGTGATGGTGTATTGGTGTTTAACTGTTTAGATTGTGTAAAGGCGGCGTCTTTGATGGATTTTAGAGTTGTGATTGCAAATTTTTCAGTTGATAGTGTTTCACATTGTCCCTATAATGTTGTTTTGCTTCTTACACTCTTTTAATTTTTTTTTTATAAATTATAGATTTTCTCAAGTTCATGAGTTTGAGAAGCGTTGGATCCTTCTAAGTGATTCAAGCCGATATTAGATCAATTCACTGTATTTGGTCAAAATCCTTTGGAGTCTGTTGACTAAGGAGTCTTTTATCATGTAACTTTGTTGGTTATAATGAAATTGATGTTGGGAAAAAAAAAAAGAGAAGCCTAATGAAGAGCAGCTCTCAGTCTGATGAATTCGTGTTCAGCTGCGGTTTTGGAAGAGTTTCCTGACATTAGCTTTGCATATGGATACAGTACCACATAACTCATTTTGCTCCAACAAAGAAAAAGAAAGAACTACGAAATAAGAGTTTTCTTTGTTTGATAATTCAAACATCTTACCAAATTTTTCTTTTTAACATACACACATCATTTTTGATAATTCAATTAAGATTATGCATCATGTAAAGGATCAATAACTAAGTCCATCTCTCTCTCTCTCTCTCGGTAACAACAAAACACATATTACATATACATACACTTATACACACAAGCTTTAGCACTTGTTGATGCTTGTTCCAGCCTATATTTCCATGATCCGGTTTTTGCAAAAGGCGATTTTGTTTTTAGACGCCTATATGATTGGTAGGATCATATCAATAGGCAATATGTACTAAGAGATACCTACAGTTTGATGCAAGCTAAATTTGTAATGTTTAGTGTGTTTTGGAATCATATAGGCATATAAAAACAAAATCATCTTGGAAAAATGTTAGTTAAGTGCTTATCTTTAAATTTAAATTTAAATCATCTAAATTTGTAAAATATGAATGGGATCCATTAAACAAGTGATTATCCGTGTTTTACTGCTCCAAAGGACCATTTATGCCAACGAAACCTCTTAATCCATAAACGCACCACGATCGTCCCTCTTGTTTCAGTTTTCAACCTTTCATCCTTTTTTTCTTTTCTTCGTTTCGTCTTCTTCAACCAAATTGACGAATTTTCCAAACGATGCAATGTGGTTTTGATCCTTAATTGATCTGGGTTCTCTGCGAGAAGAAGACTCATCATCAATCATGGAGAACGTAGCCGCGCAACTGAAGCGCGGGATATCGAGACAATTCTCCACAGGATCAATGCGACGAACTCTAAGCCGGCAATTCACACGCCAATCCTCTCTCGACCCTCGCCGTAACAACATGCGGTTCAGCTTCGGCCGCCAATCGTCGCTCGATCCGATCAGACGGAGCCCCGAGTCCCTTAGCTGCGAGCCGCAGATGATGTCTGTGCCGGAGAATCTCGATTCCACGATGCAGCTTCTCTTTATGGCAAGCAAAGGCGACGTTCATGGCGTCGAGGAGCTGCTCGACGATGGAATTGATGTGAATAGCATCGATCTCGATGGACGTACGGCTCTTCACATTGCTTCCTGTGAAGGTCACTACGACGTCGTTAAGGTCCTTCTTAGCCGGAGAGCCAACATCGATGCTCGTGATCGTTGGGGTAGCACGGTCTGTTCTTCTTCCCCCATTTCCTGATTCGACCATCCAAATCTGGTTTTTGTCGGTTTTGTTGGTTTATGAATTTCCTGATTCGACCTGATGTAGTATCGATTCTGGTTCAGATTTGGGGTTTTAGCAGAACTGAGATTGAATTGCTTTATTTGTTTTCCGGTTTGATTCGTTCAGATATGGAATACAAACCGAATCCGTTAATCTGGTTTCGGTTGCGGTTACGGTTTCGGTTGCGGTTTTTCCGGGTTAATCCGAAGTGTGCAGCCTTAACCGGAACACATTTTGAGACTCTGATTTCGATTCTTCTTTTATAGGCGGCCGTTGATGCGAAGTATTATGGGAATGTTGAAGTGTATAGTCTCTTGAAAGCTCGAGGAGCTAAAGCTCCGGTATGGTATTCAACAAAATGATTTATCTTTTTTTTTGTTCTTAAGATGATGATTGGCTTCATCTTCAACATTTGTCTGTGTGAAACTTTAGAAAACCAGAAAGACTCCAATGACGGTGGGGAATCCGAAAGAAGTTCCTGAGTATGAGCTTAATCCGCTCGAGCTTCAAGTCCGAAAAGTTGACGGCATCTCAAAGGTTGTTCATTCTCCTAATTCACAAGAACTGAGATTTTTCTCCTAAATCTCTTATTCTGACCTTTTTGTTTTTTTTTGTGTAAATTTGTAGGGAACTTATCAGGTAGCTAAATGGAATGGCACGCGAGTCTCGGTAAAAATATCCGATAAAGATAGTTATTCAGATCCCGAACGCGTGTATGGAATCTTCTCCTTCGTTGAATCTCTCTGTCTTAGTTGTTGATAACATGAAAATAATCCTAACACTCTGTTTTATACGAGCAGAAATGCCTTCACACATGAATTAACTTTGCTAGCTAAAGCTCGTCATCCAAATATTGTTCAATTTGTTGGAGCCGTGACTCAAAATCTACCAATGATGATTGTAGTTGAGTACAATCCAAAAGTAAGCCTACTTTTACTTCTAATCACAAATGCAGCAAAATCTTGTTTCATTCATTGATCATCTTAATTTTCAGGGTGATCTAAGTGGCTATCTCCAGAAGAAAGGTCGTCTTTCTCCTTCCAAGGCTCTGAGATTTGCTCTTGATATTGCCAGAGGCATGAACTACCTCCATGAGTGTAAACCAGATCCGATCATCCACTGCGACTTAACGCCTAAGTAAGACAAAGCCGAGAGCCAAATCAGATAACCACCAAAATAACAGTTTGGATAATATTTTGAAAGTTTTTTGTAAGGTGCCAGAAATATTTTGCTGGATAGGGGAGGACAACTGAAGATCTCTGGATTTGGTTTGATAAAGCTGTCGAAGATTTCTGAAGATAATGCAAAAGTCGTGAACCACGAAGCTCAAATCGACAAATCAAGTAAGAAACAAAAAAGGCTGCATTTCTTGTTAGAAACAGATCATTGTTCTTGAATGATCTTGCTCCTAACCTTTTTGAAAAAATGCAGATTGCTATATAGCGCCTGAAATTTACAAAGACGAAATCTTTGATAAAAGGGTAGATGTACATTCGTTTGGTGTCATTTTGTATGAGGTATTAACGCACAAAGCTTTCGCCTTTTCTATGGTTAAATTTTCTGTCAAGCTCTTACCTTTTTTGGTTTTTATGTGAAGATGACTGAGGGAGTTTCAATTTTTCATCCTAAACCACCTGAAGAGGTTACAGAATCGATATGTATAGAAGGAAAAAGACCAATTATCAAGACAAAGTCGAAGAGTTATCCTCCGGAATTGAAAGAGTAAGCATTTAAAGATTCTGTTTTAAATCCATTGTCATGTGAAGCTTCATTTTAATGATAGTTTTTAGCATTAACTCAAGAATCTTGGTATATATCTCTAGGTTGATTGAGGAATGTTGGCATCCAGATATTGGCATGAGGCCAATATTCTCTGAGATTATTATTCGACTCGACAAAATAGTTGCAAACTGTTCTAAGCAGGGATGGTGGAAAGACACATTTAAGTTTCCTTGGTAAATTTTGTTTTTAACTTCTTAAATCAGAATAAGAATCCTCAGGAATCTTAAGTTGAAACAAAGATTTATGTTCATCAGTTTTGTGTATGCAGGAAATGAAAGGGAATTGATGAACTGATCAACCCTGAAACTGAAACTCCGGAGATGAAAAGAAACAAAAAACAAGATGAGAGTGAGATTTGTAAAAACAGAAGATCGCGTATTTGTTTTTAATACTATTTTTTCATTTTTGTTTCAATATCATAAGTTTTTGGGTTAATTTGTAAGTATATTTTATGATTGACATACACGTTACTTGTTCATATGAAAATTGGAAGCACAATCTAAATTCTAGCTAAGATTAATACGTTTCTGCTATAATGAAATAAAATTGCTAAGGGAATAGATAGAAACAATATAAATAAAAAGCAACTGTGGAAATGTATTTCTCAAAATCCAACAAGTTTCTCTTAATTATATCGGAAAAGGTTTATGTGTGAAGTGATGAACAAGGTTAGTTTTGATAACTTTAACATTATAATCATAATGTCGTATTTGTTAATTTGTTTGATGAAGATGTAAAAGCTTTCAATTTGTTTTACTAGTTAATCATGAATACAACCAAAATAATGATTAAAAATGAAAATAAAATAAAATAAAACTATCCCATTTCTTGGTCAAGGATTAAATTTGATTGCGGATTCGTCCACGTGGTTACAATCGAAATGGCATGGGACCCAGATATGATCTAACGGCGTAGAATCACTCATACAGGCGTAAGCAAAATATCTTTATTTCTCTTCTCTCCTCAAAAGAGACCAAAATAAAAGAAAAGAAAAATCTAAAAAACCCTATTTGCCGCATCCCTAAAACCTCAAAATTTCTCCGGCGTGTTTTCTGGTTCACTTTCTCCGGTAAACCGAGTTCCTCCGTCTGCTCTGGAATTCTGGTCGACTGTAAGTGACACTCTATCTCTTTCCTTTTAATATCTTCTTCGTACCCCTCATTGTTCTTAAATCAAGTTTTTTTTTTTTTGCTTTTTTCATTTGATTTTCTTGCGTCGCTTCGTTTTCAACATCCAATCGATTATCTATCATCAGTTGAGAATTTTGGGGTTAAAAATTGTGCTTTTTGTCCTTCCAATGTCGATTGATCGTCTCGGATTTTTTTCCGATTCAGATACTTAGTAATGATTTAGTAATGGGTTCGCTGTAAGTTTCTTAGGTCTAGTTTTTCTTGATCTCGTAGTTTTTGATTCAGCGAATTTCATCTTCCAAATATCAGATTAAGGAGTGTTCGGGAGATGCCCAGGTGATTCTTATTTCCATAACAAGGTATTAAGAAAATGGCGTCAAGAGCGATTGTTAGGAGAAGGAGTATCATTTCCGATTACTTGAGTGTCTATGCTCGCTCAGCTCAGAGCTTTCAGTCCATCGGCAACTCCGCTCAGAGTGTTGATTCACATGCCTATCACACTATCAACCGTCCTCCCGTTGAATCCAAGAACCATGTAACCGAAAACAAGTCCTTTACAGGAAGAGATGGTCTTCTATTGCCTTCTAAGAACGGATTTTTCGATCGGAGATACCATGGTTCTCACTTCTCGGCCACTGGATCCGGAGGTTTGGAAATTGTTCCTTCTCTGGGGATGAGATATATGAGCATATCCTTTCGTAATGCTACTACAGCTGCAGCTAAGAAACCGGAAGATGAGGATAAGAAAGAGGATGGGGTTGCTACAAACAGGAAAGAGGCATCTCCTGAGGAATGCGATCAAGCTGTTGTAAGTCTGAGCAGTCTTAAAGCAAAGGCTAAAGCTAAACGTCTACAAGAATCCAAAAAGGTTGCTCGATCGATAGCACAGAGGACATGGGCGTTTGTTCTGAGGATAGGTCCTGCTTTAAGAGCTGTTGCATCCATGAGCAGGTTTTAGCTTTCTCCTGACATTGTGTGTGTTCTTAATCGCCAGGCTTATGCATAATTATTGTAGTATACTGAATTTTCTGTTTTCTACAGGGCGGATTGGGCAAATAAGCTCACTCACTGGAAACAAGAGTTTATATCAACGTTGAAACATTATTGGCTGGGGACCAAACTACTCTGGGCAGACACTAGAATCAGTTCAAGATTGCTGCTCAAGTTGGCTGGTGGAAAGAGTCTCTCCAGAAGAGAAAGGCAACAGCTAACTCGAACAACAGCTGATATCTTTAGATTGGTGCCATTTGCAGTGTTCATCCTCGTGCCGTTTATGGAGTTTTTGCTGCCAGTTTTCTTGAAGCTCTTCCCTAATATGTTACCGTCAACTTTCCAGGACAAGATGAAAGAACAGGTATGTTTCAACGGACTGTAGGCTTTGCACGTTCGTTTTGTTACCTTCTTGCCTTCTGAGTCTCTCTTTTGCATGTTGCTCTTTTGTTTATGTACAGGAAGCATTAAAAAGGAAATTACTTGCAAGGATGGAATACGCTAAGTTTCTTCAGGAAACAGCCAAAGAGATGGCCAAGGAAGTTAAACATTCAAGAACTGGCGAAGTGAAGAAAACTGCTGAAGACCTGGATGATTTTCTGGACAAGGTAAAAAGTCATGGATTTTTTGCTGACTCAGTCAGATAGTTCCCTTTCTTTCGTACTCCCGTTCTTAAAATCTTGCCTTGCAGGTTCGAAGAGGTCAATTAGTCCAAAATGATGAAATTTTGGGATTTGCAAAGCTTTTCAACGATGAGCTTACTTTGGATAACATTAGCAGGTTTTGTTGCTCTTTCTTTTCTGAATCTCAGAGATGTCTTGTGCTCTTAAAGAGGTACATGTTCTGACAGTATTCTTTGTTTTCAATAATAGGCCTCGCTTGGTTAGCATGTGCAAATATATGGGAATTAGCCCATATGGAACAGATGCTTATCTGCGATACATGCTCAGAAAAAGACTGAGGAGGTAAGATGCTTCCACGTCTCATTGTTATTAGACTTGTTACCTTGCTTTGATGTTTAAATTTTTAATCCTTTTCACTACAGCATTAAGGAAGATGATAAGCTGATTAGAGCTGAGGGTGTGGATTCCCTTTCAGAAGCTGAGCTACGTGAAGATTGCAGGGAACGGGGAATGCTTGGGCTCGTTTCAGTTGAAGAGATGAGGCAACAGGTTCCTTTCCACTCCTATGATTCTCGTTTCTTTGTTATGTATTATCAAACACTTTCGGGAAAAGATAATGTTCCGGTTGTTAATGTTTTAGTGTCGAAATAATCTTGCAGCTTCGTGATTGGATGGAGTTGTCACTTAATCATTCTGTCCCCTCGTCGTTACTGATCCTATCTAGGTAGGTTCCACAACTCCTTTTCTCATTTTTCGTTCTTCCATTGGTTTTATTATGAATAAAAGTCTGATCGCAATATATATTCAGGGCATTCACGGTTTCTGGAAGAGTCAAAGGAGAGGATGCTGTCCGAGCTACTCTTTCTTCTCTTCCCGACGAGGTTGTGGATACTGTTGGTATTACTTCTCTGCCATCTGAAGACCCTGTTTCTGAGAGAATAAGAAAATTAGAGTACCTTGCGATGCAAGAAGAACTGATCAAGGTATGATCATAAGCCATTAATTGTATTGTATTATTATGCTTGCTTGAGGAAGTTAGAGAACTCAAATTTCTATTATTCACATTTATGAATATGTAGGAAGAAGAAGAGAAAGAAGAAGAAGAGCTTACAAGGATTAAGGATGTTAAAGGTGGTGAAGAGGATAAGGCACTGCAAGAGATGACCATTCCAACGGCCAGGGAAGCACAAGAACAGGCCAGAGCTAGAGTTCTTGAACAGCAAGATGATCTTTGCAAACTTAGCCGTGCATTGGGCGTTTTAGCTTCCGCTTCTGTAAGAAAAATGAGTATATGGTTTTCAACAATAAATATGCAGAGCAGATTTACCCGGTCCTTATTTGAGAATCTGTTTGTTTTTGATATAAACAGTCGGTATGCAGAGAGCGAGAAGAATTCTTGGGACTGGTCAAGAAAGAGGTACAGTGTCCACCAAAGCATAAGCTCGTGTCTGAAAGTAGATTGCGTGATTAGCATTTTGTGTCCTCGATTGAAGACATTGTGTTTCTGTTTGTGCAGATGGAGTTCTATAACACAATGGTCGAGAGGGAAGATGTAGATGGTGAAAAGGCTGCAATGAAGGCATACAAAGCAGCTAGAGAAGATAGTGAACAAACTGATGAAGTTGCTGAAGCAGACGAGGTTTCCTCTGCACTAATGGAAAAGGTAAAATTACTTATATCGATCTTAAAAGAATATCAAAGTCCCATGAGATGAGTATTAAAGCTAACTCTTAAGGCATTCTTTGTAAGGTTGATGGTCTGATTCAAAACCTCGAGAAGGAGATTGATGATGTGGATAGCAAAATTGGCAAAGGCTGGCAGCTTCTTGATAGGTATAGAGACGATATTATATCCTCCACTTTCTTTTCGTTTCTGAGACTAAGATTCTAATGTAGTCACGTTTAAATGCTGACAGGGATCGAGATGGAAAGGTCACACCTGACGAAGTTGCAGCTGCTGCGATGTACCTGAAGGACACACTAGCTAAGGAAGGCCTTCAACAACTAATCAGTAGTCTCTCCAAAGATAAAGGTAAAGAAGAACGATCATCTCCTTCTTGAGCTCCTTTTATCTCTCTGAAGGTAATATGTTAGTTGATCTTTGTTTTGAATCGGTTTTTCAACAGAGGGAAGAATCATGGTGGAAGACATTGTAAGGTTGGGGAGGTTGGGAAGTAAGCCAGAAGAAAATGCCACAGAAGAAGAATCAAATTAGATGAAAGAACACTCTTGAAGAAGACTCTATTACTTTTAGTTGTAATGAAGATAGAGAGAAACTATACTTCCGGTTTTGCTGCGTAGACTATAAGCAGTTATAAACATTTGAGCCAAGTTTCTCTCCACTTCTTTGCATTCTTCTTCACCTTTATGCTCTTCTCTCTTCACATTCTAGCTCTCGTTGCCGGTTCGAATTTATTCGTCAGTCAAGTTCAGCTTTCGCTTGTTTCTGTTCAACTAACCGGTTTAATCGAATGAGCCTTCCAAGCCGTTACTTAACTCGAATTTGTTATTTGTACCAATCGATCATACTAATTAGGTTATTCTTTGCTTCTAAGTTTCTAACTTTTAATCTCGGATCCTCAACTTCGCAAATAAATTGTTAGCTGTCTGCTATTACCATGATTATCACAAAAATTCATTGAAAACTAACATTTTTGATACATATCATTCGTCAAGTGCAGGAGCTAATTTAAAATGAGGTCAAAGAAGATATAACATCAGTGGCGATGACCATTGATGATGATGATGATGGTACATCAGAAGGGTCTAGGCTCCGTCCGCCAAAGTTCTCTTCACTGTACTGATGTAAAGAACTGCACCCAAAGAAAAACACAGAAATTATATACAAAAGGAAATGACATACAAAGAAGAAGAAAAAGACAGAGAAGAATGTTGAGAGATTTTAGTTACCATTGTTTCCACGGATAAAGGCATCACCATATTTGTTCTTGAGCTGCCCGTTTACATACTCCTCTGTCTGCTCCATTGCTATGTTCATATAGCCATCAAGACAAGTAAGAATGCCTGTGTAAAAAGAACAAGCAATTCTTGATCAAGAACCCCACATTAAGCTTGACCAAACTGACCAGAGAAGCAAGCCGAGATGAATGAAATAAGTAGTTTCTCATGTGTCAAATTTCTCTCTTACATAGCATTGACCATGAAACCACGAAGCAAAAATCTAATAACCGAAGCTCAAAATGCTCCAGTCAAACTACTGTAGTCATATTGCAGGGTGTATAGGGTTGGCTTTTAAAACAAATCTAATGCTTCTCTGATGCAGGGTGGAGGAACATCGATAAAAGGGGAAATTAGAACGAGTAACAGATAGGAGAAGAGTACAATCACCTAAATTGGTTACTCTGTGAACCTGTTTATAAACAGAATGTCGAGCTTTTTATAATTTCTCACAGCTATATCAATCTACCACTCTCTCAAAATCTACAGAGCGACTTTGCTGGCACAGCAGATATGAATTAGCCTTCAAATGATTGAATTAAGTCATTAGAGTGGGCTTGAAAAGGCAACTCTTGGGTTCACATTAGCATATGGCTAAAAAGAACCAGTCCTACGTCAAAACTTCTAACCTAAAGTGCAAAGTGCAGCAGAGACAGAGTTGCAAAATACTGAAGCATCAACTACAAGACCAAAGCTACACAGCACATAAAGAGTACCTAGAGAGAAAGAGAGACTGACCTCGATAATCAACACCAGAATTAAGCTTCACAACAACGGGTTTCCCACGGATCGACTTGAGGAAATCTGTAGGTGTCTTTGTCGTTCCAGTAACTTTCTCTCCTGTTCCACTCATTTTTATTTATTTCTTCTTCTACGCAATATCTCTAATGTCACTGCAAAAGCAATTGAGATCTGAAAAATATCAGTTGGGTCGCTCTGAAATTTCCCACAAAGTTGAAAACGAGACTCAGATACGACTACACTAATCCAAAACAAGCATTCCTACTCAATAGTAAGCAAAAATCCATAAACCCTCGATTTCAAACAACAGAACTCAGACCTAAAACCCATCGGAAGAGTAAAGCCGCAGCTTCTCAACAAAGCGAATCCCAACCCTAAAACCCTAAACTTTCGATCGAATAAAAGCGAATCAATTAAAAGTTGAGACTTTTACATGGAACAACTAAGAAATCCATACCTCTGACCGATTCGAGTCGACACCTCTGTTTCGATTTTCACAAAAAGCAGGAGCAAAGAAATAATAATGGTTTGAGAAAGGGTTTTATTATTTTTCTCCAAAAAACTTAATGAAATTGAATATATTGGTCCTTTATAAATTAAAATTTAATTTGGGTGAGTGAAATTAAATCTCCGGTGCGTTTCGGTTCGGCCTCACGCTCACAGTTCTCTTTCTCTCTCGTTTCGCTTTCTCTCTACAGATCCCTAAATCCTCTCCTTTGGACCGTTAATCCCAAACCCTAGATTTCTCAACAAAAATCCTCACAGCTTCTTCATCCTCAATCTCTTAGCTTTCTATCTCCTTTCAATTTCGGTTTGTCCGGAAAGAAAATTTCCCGACTTTTTCTTCTGGGTTAATCTTTGAATTTATCAGCTATGGGGAAGAATCAAGCTTACAAGGCTATGCAGAGATCTAGGGTTGGCTCCAGCTCCGCGCAGCCGGAGGAGGTTGAAGACGGAATGGTTTGTACCTTTTCATACTACTTTCTTCATTGCAACTAGTTACGTCTCAAAAAATCCAATTTGGTTGATTACTTTGTTGATCTTCGTGTTGAGCTGCGTGATTTATCTCCTTGAATCCCTTACGAGTCCCAATTTTGTGGAAGTCTAATCTGTTTAGGCTTTTAGAGTATTTAAATTTCATGTTTGAGGAAATTGAAATTTGAGATGCAATCTCTTCTAGTGTAGCTATTGAAGTTTGTCTCCGAGTGATTCAAAGTCTCCTATTGTTGTTTTGTTGCACTCTGTGAACAAGTCAAACACAATGATGCTTTGATATGAATATGGGAACATTTGCTTCTTCTTTGTTTCAACTTTTTGGTTTTGTTATAATCGGCTTGATGATCATTTATAGTATCTGGTACCGGAACATTTCTGATGAGGATTGTCTCAGGTGGATGGTTCATTTCATACACCAGAGTGGCATGCGGCTCGTTTGGCTAGTCTCAAGACTACACACACAATCACTTGGGAAGAATATAAGCAGAAGCAAAAGGTAAGATCTTCTGAATATTGTATGGAATGTTGGTCCTTGTTATAAGTTAAATTGACCATTGATGATTAAGTGTTCATTAGGTTGCTATTACTGTCTTCAATTCAGAAGCTTTAGTCCGACAAATTCATTTCACTCTGATTTTGCATATCCTCGTTAGATGGACAAGCTCATCTGTTGACATTTCCTCATCTGCAGTATCTGTTTCTTACTTTGTTGCAGCTTCTTTGCATTGTGGTTAGGGATCATAAGAAAGTGTTTAACTGATGTATCTTTTATGTACGTGACATGTTTAGGATGAAGAAATGAAAAAGGGGGAGCTTGAAGCAGATACCGATAAACTGATGCGTGAGTATAGAGCTCAGCTAGATGCAGAAAGGGCCTTGAAACTCTCCAAGGGAAGGAACTATTCTAGCGATAAGTCCCGGAAAGGTAATATGATCAACCTAACACTAGACAGAGTATATAAACCTTCTTTCTGAGGAAGTTCTTAACTGGTCTCCAATGGCTCAATGACCTTACAGATAAGAAAGACAGAGATTCGAAGAAGAAGAAAAGCAAGAAGAGAAAGGTGCTTATAAAGAATTTAGCTTTAGGCAGGCTATGTCATGTTTTATAGCTTCAATTTAACATTTGCCATGTTGTGTTGTGTTTTGTTGTGAGTTTGCAGCATTATTCGTCCTCAGAGTCGTCGTCTAGTAGTGATGAAGATGAGTCTAGAAGATCGAGATCAAGTTCTAAAAGATCAAAGAAGGAGAAGAAGCACAAGTCCAGCAGAGACAAACACTCTAGCAAAAGTAAAGATGAAACCGATGGCCCTGTACCACTCTCAAGATTCTTTGGCAATCTTAAGGACTGACACAAGCAAACCTGCAAAAGAACCATTACAAGAGCAAGTAAGATTGTCTTTGATCAAAATACTCCAATTAGGATATGACAACTTTCTTCCTTGTTGCAATGTTATATTTTTGACGATAGCTCGTGTATTGTTATTTGTTGGATTGAAATTTGCAATAATGCCCACATAATCAATCAGGTGTTTTTTCAGTTGATTTGCTTAAAACTTAGAATTGACAACAACGAAAAAAAGAAGTTTATTGGGAGAATCTAGCAGAAAATCTTAGCACATCAATAATGTTCTGAGAGATTCTCAGTCCAAGACTCTTAGAAGAAAATATCCAAACAAATTGAAAAGAAAAAAAGGTACGGAACAAGGAACAAAGATGATCCCTCTCTCTAAGCATCTCTCAAAAGCTCTGGAGGACAAGAAACATAATGACTGTTGTGAAGCCAAAGTCAATAATGTTCCTATTCTTGCTGGTATTCAGGGTTAAAATCCAGGGCTTCACTGTAGATCAACTCCCTAACCTCCTCCTTTGTGAGCGGTTGTTGTCCTATATCGAATTTGAAGGGCGTTGTGTACTCTGGTTCATTAGTAATGTCATGCAGCGGCTGGAGATATGGATGAGCAAGCGCTTGTTCAGCTGAGAAAAGGCAATAAACCAAACAACTGAAAAGCAGTTCTTGAAAGAAAAGGGTAAAAGAAGGTTTGGACTGAACTATCCCACAATCAAGAAGCACAAGAACAACCAACCTGAGATTCTCTGTCTAGGGTCAAACTTGAGAATCTTCTCCATGAGGTCTATAGCTAAAGCAGCCACATTTGGGAATTTTTCAGAGAAAGATTGGCGAGGAAACGAAGGAAACTGCCGTAAGCATCGCTTACTGTTTTCATTCAGTGATCCAAGATATTCTTCTGATGGACTGCCTATGAGCTGTGCAAAACAAAGTTTTCTTAGAGTCACACAAAAAAACAAGGTATGTTCTTGGGAGAAACAATAAAAAAGGGTTTTACTTTACTACCTCCATAAGCAAACGAAGCTGATGACCAACATCTTCACCTTGGAAGAGCGGTTTGCGGTGTATCATTTCCAAGAAAATGCAGCCAACAGACCAAACATCAATCGCTTTGGTATAATCAGAAGAGTTTAACAGAAGCTCGGGTGCACGGTACCATCTTGCGCAAACTTGCGCAGACATTACACCACCCTCGGAAATGGCACGAGAAAGACCGAAATCACAGATCTTTAAGTCCCACTCTACACCTACGAGGAGATTGCTCGGTTTTAAATCTCTGTGTAACACATCAGCCGAGTGAATGTACTTTAATCCACGCAGGANCAAAAAAAAAAAAAAAAAAAAAAAAAGAGAGAGAGGGCAATGGAACATTAATTCTCAAGATCCCTAATCAACATGATTTTATATTGCAAGAAACAGTTTCAGACTCAAACCTGGTGATGAGCTGGGGATAGTACTTCATTGGATTTTATGACTTTAAGAAGGTCATCGTCCATCAATTCATATGCAATGTAAACATCTTCAAAAGCATTTCTCTGACGAGGCACTATTACGTCTTTGATCTTAATAATCTATGGAAAATGGTATTTACTTAATTAGCTTTTAATGCGTTTAAGAAAAGAAAAGAAAAGAACAATATCAGAAAAATTGTGATGAAATCAAACAGACATTGTCGTGATGTTTCAAGTGACGAAGAATCTTGCTTTCACGGAGAGCTCTCTTTGCATTGAATTCGTTAACAAATGCATTCACAATTTTCTTTACCGCGACGCTCTCATTTGTCTCCGAGTTCATAACCGAACTGTAAAAAATAAAATTCAAGTGTCAATGGTCTTCAACTAGAAGAACACAGAAATAACAAATGGTATATCATTTTTCCACTAGTTTTTTACTATTAAATGTAGGTTTTTTACTATGCTATACATGACGCATAAGTTTAAAAAATTTGGGAAATTTCTCATAAAGGAAAGTTGTGGCTTTTTCAAGATTGAAACTTTACAAAACCCAATCACCAAATTTACAAACAATAACAGAGAAAGGTAAAAAAATATGAGAAAAGGAAATTACCAAACGCAGCCATAACCACCTTTGCCGATAGCGTTGATCGGTGGCTTATACTTTGCAGTAACTTCGAAGATTTCTCCAAATACATTATATCGTAGAAACCTACTAGCATGGGTGAGAGCCAGAATATCTTCAGCCGTGAGCATCTTACGTGCATCTTACGTGACTGATAAGGCATAGCATCAGTGGTAACTTCGCCGTGAGTTTCTTCCGGCTCAGCATCGTTATCTGGTTCCATGACCGCTCAAGTTCTTAGAGTTTATCGAAAAAGTTAAACTTGCCTGCTAAGTGGTAACTTTTGGTTTCTCTTATAAACTTAAATTATTCATTTTGAAAGAAATGGTATTTTTTGGTTGGGTTAGTAGCAGTCTAGAGAGAACATATATATATATATATATAGTGAGTGACTCTGTAAGGTTTGATGTTTAACTTTTAAATTCATGAAAAAGTTAAAAGATATGGTTTTCGGTAAATTTTAACGTGTTGCTGCAGCATGGGTAAGAAATCATTTGTACACCAATAGTTGATTAGGAGGATTGATTAAAGGGTGATTTACCACCGAGTTTGGATAACAATATCTATTAACAAGATAAAATAGTAGATAAAACAATCTTCAACCGATCATTTATATAACAATATCTTCAGCTCTGAATAGGAAAAAAAAATAGTTGAGACGGTAGTTTTTGACATACCAATTCAATAACGACATGTGGACTCCGAAGAGAAAGATGACAAAATACACATCCACAGAGTTTTAGTCAATGTAATATTGAGACTTAATTATTAACATTGAGAAGAAGAAACATGGGCAAAAAAAAGATACACCCTCTCTAGTTTCATTGCCAATATTTGTCTATTCAATTAATCTCAAAGAAAATTGATTAATTCTGAACAATTTTTTTGTTTTTGTAAAGTAAATGACTAAATGTTATCCAAGCCTCGTGGAAATGAACTTATTATGATTTTAGTTTTGTCATAATAATTAATTGTCGAATTGTTTACAAGGATTACATTTGATTGTGGAATCGTCCACGCGGTTACAATCGAAATGGCATGGGACCCAGCAGACATGATCTAACGGCATAGAGTCACTCATACAGGCGTAAGCAAAATATCTTTATTTCTCTTCTCTCCAGTCTCCTCAAAAGAGACCAAAATAAAAGAACAGAAAATCTAAAACCCTCTTTCCTCACGATTTAGGCTTCGCTACAGCTTTCCTCCGTTTTGTGTAGGTGGTGTCAAAAAACTAAGTGGCCCTGACAGGCGTGAAGTTGGTCATGGTTAGTTTTTTGGTTTCATANTTTTTTTTTTTTTTTTTTTTTTTTTTTTTTTTTTTTTTTTCTTGACTGTGTTTTACATTTTATGTAGGAGCACTTGCTGAGAAAGCACTGCTTGCTGTCTTGCCCCCTGAAGAGATTTATCCTCGTACCTTTCAGATTGACTCAACGGTGTTGTCCTCAGATGGCTCCACGTCTATGGCAAGCGTTTGTGGAGGTAATTATCTTCTTTCACTCACAAGTTAGTATGTTTTTTGCAAAGGCATAGGTTCATAATGAATAAGTTATGTGTCTCAGGTAGTATGGCTTTGATGGACGCGGGAATTCCTCTGCGCGGGAATTCCTCTGCGAGCTCATGTTGCAGGTGTCTCCATTGGTCTTGTCACTGACGTTGATCCATCAAGCGAAGTAATTAAAGACTACCGTATAGTAACCGATTTATTGGTGAGTTTCTTCTTATTTACTTTGCTGCTTTTTGTTTCTACGTGATTGGTGGTTATTAATTTCATGATAGGCTAATGTATCATTTCCATTCCTAATAATTATTGTTACTTTAATATTTATTCGAGTGCTTTGAATGATGATTGAACATTTTTCTTGTGAACTGAACCATGAGTTGAGTTGCATTAAGTTGGTGAAATGGATTTTATAGAGATACATATATTGCTTTTACAGGGTTTGGAAGATCATCTTGGAGATATGGATTTAAAGGTTGCTGGCACACGAAAGGGTGTGACGGCAATTCAGTTGGGTATGAAGCTAGATGGAATACCACTGAGCATAGTTTGTGAAGCCTTAGAAAGTGCACTTGTGGCCCGTCTCCAGATTCTTGACCACATGGAGGGAATGATCAATCTCTCCACGGATGCCAAGTAATTGAAACATCAAACATCGTTTGGAACTTCTCCTCCAATGTGGATAACTACTCTCTTCTCAAAATGCATTCTGATAGCACATTATGTCGTTGTGATTTTTGAAACTGATTTGTAATTTTGTTTCTCTCTTTGCTTTTGTATTTCGACTCTCTTCTCTCTGTACGATCTTGTTTAAAGTCTGTGTTCGTTAGTTTCACATACAATCTGTTATGAGAGAATCAGAGATAACTTGTCGTACACTTTATCAAAACGACTCGTCTCATTTTTGACTTTTGAAATTGAATTTCTGCCCCAAATTATTGTTTTAAAATACGTTTATCGTTTTAGAGTCTTGAGCGTTACTTCTCAGTTTGACTTGTTTTCAGAAACGTGGAGTTGTATGAGATCTCTTATTTCTTGCATTGACACTACTTATTTAATTATTATTTTACTTCCAGTTTCGTATTATTTATTTCCGACATGTTCGGTTCTTCACTTGGTATATAAAAAGAGGCATTTAAACAGACGAAAACAACAAAAAAATATAAGCAAAAATCAATCAAATCTAAGACAGATGTCATTATTCAGAAGAGAAAAAAAGTCACTCAATTTTGTTTGGCCATCTATGCGTTTCAAGGCCTACACAGACATAAAAAAAAAAAAATATCAATACAACTAGTTTTAAAGCCTACACAAATAAATTATATATAAAGAAATGTTGAATATCTCACCTCCGAACGAGCAGTTTTAGTGCATCTTTTTATCTTTTTCGGAGATTGTATATTCTTTATATCAAAGTCATTTATGATTACTTTCATCCGTGTACGCATATTACTTTCAAAAATCGTATAAAGTATGCTGCATAAAACTTATTAAGTTAGAAATAAAAAAAATAGTGATTTAAAAAAAGAGAGTTAAAAATGTATAAACTATACCATATGCGCCACTGAATTCACGACTAGCTTCCCAGAAATTATTCCAATTTACACGGCTCCTACCGGTCCATCTCATCGAAGGCCGGATAAATCCGTTGCCGTAGAAACGTTAACTGCAGTGATGTCTTCGTCTATATGGCAGGGTATAGACAATGCTGTTGTGGTTATCTACAACAACATCACAAATGTGTGAAATATGGAATATGTTTTATTTATTTTATTTTTTAAAAAAAGAAAAATAGTTGTTCATAAGTATATCCTTTAAAAATAAAAACATACATGAATTGCTAGATTACAGATGAAACAATTAAAAAGCAAAAATCAATCAAATCTAATATCACTCACTCATCACTCACTCAGACTTAAAATCATCATGAATATGGAAACAAATAACAAAAAAAAAAAATCAAAATTTTGGAATGGAAAAGTGATATTACCAAAAGCCTAAATCTTTGGACTCATAAAGCGGGCACAGGGTGTGTACATGCAGTCAATTGACATCATGGCGGAGCCTTTAGCAAACCGTGCAATCTTTTAAAGATTTGACTGGCAAAATCAGAGTTTCCAAATACATGGAAATACACTTAAGCCCATCTCTATGAATTTCTTTTTATTAATTATCAACAATTTCCATCTAAACAAAAAAATATGCTTGGCCCTGCTTTCGACCCAAGTTCGACCCAACTAGTTCTAAAATTGCAAAACAATCCGCAGCAACAAAGAATGTAAAGGTACACAGGTTGAGACTTTTCTTTTGCGTCACAATTATGAATGTTAATAACGGATACAAAAGACGAGCAAAGTAATCATTGGCAGTTACAAGAAACAACAGAATAATAGTTGGAGCTTTTTACGCTTCTGAGACATCAACCTTGTCCAAAGCTTCTTCTGGGGACGACGATGCATCTTGGAGACCTTCAGAAGTTTCATCGGACGGCTGAGATTCATGCTTCTTAGCAGCCTGCAAAACACGGCTTCGAACATCTGGGGAAGAAGGTGAAGTTGGGAGGCCAACACCATTTGTCTCAAGTTTTCCTGCAGCCCATGAGAAAGCCTGTGCTCCAAGTTTCACCGGTGCAAACAGCAGCCTTGAAGAAGAAGAAACAATCTTTGTTAATACAAAACAGAGGTTTTGTTGTGAACAGTGATGGTGCTTTTATACCTGACGTCTTCCTTGAAGTCTTCGGAGTCATCATATGAAGAAAGTCGTTGGTATATAGTCTGCATCATGTTTGAGACTTGAGAAACAGCAGAAAGAAACGACAATTTGACAGGTAAAGCTTAAAAGAAGTACTTGACCGAGGCCAAAGACAGCTATGAGTTGCAGTGTTTTCTCCCACTCTGCGAGAGATATAAGCAATCATGTTACTGCAAAGTTTATAGCAGCAAATACAGATTCTAAAGGAGAAATGAGAATGAATTAAACGCACCATATAAAGCATACAATGCTGCGAAAAATCCCTGCATAGATCGCATTGTGTTAGTCAGGATAGGGTTAATATATTATGGAAAAGGAAATATAGAAGTAGAAAAATACCACACCAACTCCAACTACTTGCAATGGAGAAGGATTTATATCCTCAAGAATTGCCTCAGCTTCCTGAATATCATTCATGAAATCCATAGTATTTGAGAGAAAGTTTCATTTCATCCGAATCCATAGCCCACAAGATTGTCTACATATAGTAAAGCGGATCACAATGAAAGATACCTCGTTGAGGATGGAAAGTGTTGTCTCAGGTTTTGGCTCTTTCACACGAAGACCTTCCTTAACCCATGATCTAAACCCACCTTGCACCAAGTATGGCTTCTGTCACATTATAAGCAACCAAAGAAGAGCTTTATTTCAGAAACGATTTTAAGGTAACTATAGTACTCAAAGCGAGTTAGAGATCAGAATAACTTGCCTTAATCCCAAGTTTTCTCAAGGCTCTTGCAATGCTCTTAGAGCGAGTTCCATCAGCATCCATAACAATAACCTTGGAACTGTCCTATAAGTAGCAAAGCTTATAACATGTCAGCATAACTTTAGAAACTGAAACTCCACCAATAAATTGCTTGGACATGCACAAACAAAACCATAGCAAGTTACGAAAGAGGCATGCAGGTGGCATACCTGGACTGATTTTAAGTTCTTGATGATAACTGCTGTCAAGGTATCATCAACTTCATTTCCACCTTTCAGTAGCCGTTTAACAGCACCGTCAACCTTAAACAAGAACCATAAAACTGTTTCACTGATTGCTGAAACTTTATTCTGTTCGTGTATTAGATCTGTGGAGTTTCTATAGTCAGAGTGGTCAATAAAAACGAGGATGCTGAAACCAACCTCAGGCAGTGTCACACTAGAGTATCGAAAACGAGCTCCTCTCCGCAGATCAGGGATTCCATCTTTCTCTCTCAAGGCCTTCAAAGAGACAGAAGCTAAGATGAATATTTTTATTTCAACTCAAAGTCCTTGATGAACATTACGTGAAAGAAACAGCCAAATTGTGGAGGGCTTTGAAATAGTTAATGAAGCGTAAGAGCGTCTTACTTCAGGCCTGACATCTACGAGGACTGGCTTCTCTCTTGATGTTAGAAGCTCAAGAGTTGACTTTGGAGACAAATCTCCAGCATATCCACCATATGTCCAAACCCGATATAGAGTCCTGCAAATATCTGGTGGAAGATATAAATTCTTCTATAACACATTGTTCTTCTCTCGATAAAGGCGAATATGATATCCATTTCAGGGTCAGTAAAAGCCATGTACCAAAAGGTTCCTGTGGTGCATACGACGAGAAAAAGGTGAATGATTGGATCATCTGGATTCAAACCCAAATTTCTCTCCAAACCTCCAATAGCAATATATACCTGTTCATCATTATGCGGTAAGAAACATGTGGTCTATCAAGAGTTACATTTCTGTTCAAGAACAATATTAAGTATACAAGAAAAAAGCACCTGCTTCAACACAGCTCCCAAGGGGCTCAATACTTTTAGAGCAACATCTTCTGATGAGGTAAGCACACTTTTAACATCTGGAGGAAGCAATTGCTTTGCTGAGCCATAAGAGTAGACAACAAAAGAAACTCCATTTGCTAAGGAACTCTCTGCAATACTAACTGATTGCCTCAACAGCTCAATGGCAACAGAAGCTGCTCTGTTTGAAGCATCCTTCAAGCCAGCGGAAAAGCTCGAAAACTTGTCTCCAGCTATGTCTCCCGTTTGGTCTAGCGTAGAAAACGCAGTGTTAAATGCACTATCTACAGCTTGGGAAGCGTTCTTTGTGATGGATGTCACGGACGAGGAGAAGGAATCCAAAGTGTGCTTCACAGCATTTTCTCCTTGGTTTAGTGAAGAGCTCAAGGACTCGTTGATCCCAGAAGAAAAGTCATCAAAGCTAGCTTTCGCATCGGGAAGTGACCCTTGATTGAGATCCAGAGTATCAGGCAGAGACACAGAAGTATCCGGAGATATATCAACAGTTGATATTGTTCCCGGTTCACCGGAGACTATAAGGCTACTGGTGTTTTCAGTGAAAGTCTCAGCAGGGAGGTTTTCAACGGGGGAAACATCTGCTGTACTGTCTACAAATGTTAGTCCCCCGTTTCTTACATGACAAAGATCACCTGCTACAAGAGCTTCTCTCATGTCATAAACCATGTAGTTGATTTTGTCCAACTCATTCTCACACAAACTTCTGACTGTGGATACTTGCTGTTCAGTGTTCTCGATGGTACCGGAGAAGAAACTCCCAGTGGCTTGAGATAAGCAACTCTTCTGAAGTGGTGTTCCATTAGAGATGCCAAAGAAGGGATTATCAACAGAAGTATATCTGTGGACCGACTCTTTCCTGAAGGAAGAACAACCTCGCCAATTGGCAGTAAATAAAATCTGCAGGAACAATTCGTTATGAGGTACTTGTTCATGCAAATCATTTGCAGCAAATGAATCCAAAATCTTGGTTTTAAAACACATATGTAACAAAGCATAATCACCACAGCCTAACGAAACAATATGTTCCCGGAATTCAAATTGGACAATTTTAATCCTTTTTTTGCTATCAATTAAAGAACCTGCTTCCATTTCTGTAAAGAAAAAAATCTCACCTGAGAATGGTAATGGCAGCTTGTGGCCGAGCACAGGGGAAACATTTTTGGTCTCGACAAATTTAAGCAGTCCAATCTCATATCTTTCACAACATACCGGAAAGGGAACAAGAAAGAGAATTCAGAGGCAAAATGACAAGAAGATACAGACAAAAAGAATCCAGCAGCAGATTCACAATAGCGGGTTTTGTCTGAAACCTATCTTGGTCAGGCTCGAATATGGAGTTTCATGAGGAGAGTGGGAGTGAGGTTGATGAATTGTGAAATCTGTATGGGCGCGTGGATTCGAAAGAGATTGTGTTGCAATATGGATTGGGTGGAAGATAAGTGAAGAGAAATCGTGTGGCTTTTGTCAAAGCCGTTATTTCATCTCTATTTTTTTTATTTTTTTTTTGTCTTTTCTTCTGCCTCTCCTTTTCTTATTAAACTCTGTGTGAATGGGTCAATTTGTTACAGTTCAAAACTATTGGGGCTAACGTAGAGTTTACCAATAGTTTCAATGCTTTCTCGTAAATCATGGCACAAATTAACACGTGTCATTCTAAGATTGTTTTTATCCTGTGGGTTGAGTAACAGCCGATTTGCTACTCCTCTTCGCCTGTTCGCCTAAGACTTCGTGATTTTTTTTTTTCTTGCATCTGATCATCTCTGCAACTTCATGCTTCCTTGCAAGGTGAGTTCTTCTCTTAGTGACCTTTTCTTCTTCTGACTATTGATAAAGGTTCGATTTTTATGAATAATTGATCTCTCTGATTTCCCGGAATATGAATCTTCGGTTTGCGTCCATAATTTTGCTATTATCGGAACTCTCAGATCTCTGGAACTCGGAATTTTTTTTATTTTTCTTGTTTGAATAGAGACCACAATGTTGTGAGAAAATTCTGAGCTTTTGGGTCAGTGAGATTGGAGAATATTTTAGGAAGATGATCTCGCACTTTGCATTCCATTTGGCGTTAAGTATAGAACTAACTATGCTGCATTTTGGGATTGCATTGCTATTTATGCCTACGGATTTCAAGTGAATTGATTTCCTCATTTTCATTTGTTTTTTTTTTTTAGATTGTTGGTTCCATAGTCATATCTTGATCAGTGAAGCTGTCAAGAGGGCACCTGATCCGCTTGTTCCTGAGTTCAGATGGATCTGCGTCCACCAGGTGAGTCGTATTTTGTGGTTGTATCTGCTCTTCATTGTGTTTCTTTTCGAAAGATGGAAGTCGTATTTTGTGGTTTCAGAGTTCGTTAATTTCGTATCTTTGTTGCAGTGGGTGGTCAGAAGACATCTATTGTTGTTGTCACCTTAGACTCTGGTGAAGTCTATGTCATAGCCAGTCTGTCCTCTAGGGCTGACACTCAGGTTATCTATATCGATCCTACGACTGGTATCTTGCGGTACAATGGGAAGCCTGGTCTTGATAGTTTTAAGTCAGAGCGTGAAGCCGTTGATTATATCACCAACGGATCAAGAGGAGTTTGTAGAAGCTCAGTTTACGGCAGGGCGCTACTCGGTTATGCTGTGTTGGGGAGCTTTGGGATGCTTCTTGTTGCCACCAAGCTAAATCCAAGTATTCCAGATTTGCCTGGGGGAGGATGTGTATACACAGTCACTGAGAGTCAGTGGGTCAAAATACCACTTCACAATCCACAGCCTCAAGGGAAAGGTGAAATCAAGAATATTCAGGAGTTGACAGAGCTTGACATCGATGGGAAGCATTACTTCTGTGATACTAGGGACATCACCCGCCCCTTCCCAAGTCGTATGCCAGTGCAAACCCCTGACGATGAATTTGTTTGGAATAGATGGTTATCCGTGCCTTTTAAGAATGTTGGTCTGCCTGAACACTGTGTCATTCTTCTCCAGGTTCGTCCTCCATTAATGAACTATTGATGGTTGATCAATCAACCTATCAGATTTTCGTTTTATGTGAAGTCTCAATAGTATGTTCATATATTGAGATGGCGTGACATCACATCATGTCTTCTTCTTATTTGATGTTAATTATAGGGGTTTGCAGAATATAGACCTTTTGGGAGCTCAGGTCAGTTAGAAGGGATTGTTGCTCTAATGGCCCGTCGTAGCAGACTGCATCCAGGGACACGTTACTTAGCTAGGGGCATAAATTCATGTGCTGGCACAGGTGAGATATTCCTGAAATTCCTCTTTGCCTTTTTTGTTTGGCCGGTTTTAATACTTTATTAGTTTTCAATGTCTTTCGTTGGGCTCTGAGCCTACCAAACTATGGGTATTTGTATGACTTCTTACTTACGATGGCACCCTTAAAAGCAATGGCTGTCTTGAAGAAAGTCACACATTTCATGTAAATGTGGCTCTGGATTTGATTAGTAATTTTAAAAGTATATTTGTGTAGTGCAGGTAACGAAGTTGAGTGTGAGCAGCTTGTATGGATACCTAAAAGGCAAGGTCAGAGTATTGCTTTTAACTCATACATTTGGCGACGTGGCACCATACCAATATGGTGGGGTGCAGAACTGAAGATGACCGCGGCAGAAGCAGAAATTTATGTGGCAGATAGAGATCCGTATAAAGGAAGCACAGAGTACTACCAAAGATTAAGCAAGCGATATGATACTAGGAATCTCGATGCATCAGTTGGGGATAACCAAAAGAAAAAGGCTTTTGTTCCTATCGTGTGCGTTAACTTGTTAAGAAACGGAGAAGGGAAATCAGAATCTATATTAGTTCAACATTTCGAAGAATCGATGAACTTCATCAGATCCAGTGGAAAGCTTCCTTATACTCGTGTTCACTTAATAAATTATGATTGGCATGCCAGTGTGAAATTAAAGGGGGAACAGCAAACAATTGAAGGATTATGGATGTATCTAAAATCTCCCACTATGGCAATAGGAATCTCTGAAGGTGACTATTTGCCTTCGCGACAAAGGCTGAAAGATTGCAGAGGTGAGGTAATCTGTATTGATGACATTGAAGGTGCCTTCTGTTTGAGATCACATCAAAATGGGGTAATACGCTTCAACTGCGCTGATTCTTTGGATCGGACAAATGCGGCTAGTTTCTTTGGTGGACTTCAAGTGTTTGTAGAGCAATGTAGAAGGTTGGGGATATCACTTGATACTGATCTTGGATATGGTTATAATTCTGCTAATAGCTCTGGTGGATATAATGCTCCTCTTCCACCAGGATGGGAAAAAAGAGCTGATGCAGTCACCGGAAAATCGTATTATATAGATCACAATACTAAGACAACAACATGGAGTCATCCATGTCCTGATAAACCATGGAAGAGACTTGACATGAAGTTTGAAGAATTTAAGAGATCAACCATCTTATCTCCTGTATCTGAGCTCGCAGATCTTTTTCTGCAGCAAGGTGATATCCATGCGACCCTCTATACTGGCTCAAAAGCTATGCACAGCCAAGTTCTCAATATCTTCAGTGAAGAATCTGGAGCGTTTAAGCAGTTTTCTGCAGCACAGAAAAATATGAAAATTACGCTACAGAGAAGGTATAAAAATGCAATGGTTGATAGTTCACGGCAAAAGCAACTGGAGATGTTTTTGGGAATGAGGCTTTTCAAGCATCTTCCATCAATTCCTGTCCAGCCTTTACATGTAAGAAAATTGGCACAGTTTCAGTCCCATTATTCCCATCTTACGGTCAACTTTTTCCATGTGTATACTGCTCTAAAGAATGAAAATTACATTTTTTTGCACGAGGTAGAATTTGCTTCATGTTGGATAGAAGTTCTTTATTATTTTGTGTAGATATACGTTTCGTGAGAGAATATCTTCGTTGTTGATGTGTAGAGTTTACAATTTGCTCCTTTCTGAATTTTCACTGCAACTTCTTTTTCATGTCAGGTACTCTCTCGACCATGTGGTTTCTTTTTGAAACCTGTACCTAGCATGTCTGAAAGTTCCAGTGATGGGTCCAGTCTACTGAGTATCAAGAGGAAGGACATAACTTGGGTACCTCCACTTCGATATAACATTACTTTTTAGTTCTCATTACTGGAAAACATGAGCTAAAAATTTCTCTGCGTTTTATATATTTTGCAGTTATGTCCACAGGCTGCAGATATTGTTGAATTGTTTATCTATCTCAGTGAGCCATGCCATGTATGTCAACTTCTGCTGACCATATCACATGGCGCGGATGATTTGACATGTCCATCCACTGTGGACGTGAGAACTGGACGCCACGTAGAGGACCTTAAATTAGTTGTTGAGGTTGACTCTCTTTTAGGTCTTGTCCCTTCTCTTTTATTGTTTGGAGGAGATCATGTAGACTTACACGCAACTTAGTTCAGTTTTACCGATTGCCTGTAATGTTTTGTGGACAGGGTGCTTCGATACCGCGCTGTGCAAATGGTACAAATCTTCTGATACCCCTACCAGGGCCAATAAGTTCCGAGGATATGGCTGTTACTGGAGCTGGTGCACGTCTTCATGAAAAAGATACGTCAAGTCTTGCACTGCTGTATGATTTTGAAGAAGTAGAGGGACAATTGGATTTCTTGACTCGTGTAGTTGCTGTTACGTTTTATCCAGCTGGTTCTGTTAGAATTCCTTTGACTCTTGGTCAGGTACTAACTAATTTCCTGACTGTGAATTGATGATTTATCTGTTAGCTTCTTCATGCTCTGAACTAGTTTGGGTTTATGATTAGCCATCATTAAAAGAGAAAAACACTTTTTCTGCAATGTGTTTGTGCTGCAGATAGAAGTCCTTGGAATCTCTCTTCCATGGAAGAGAATGTTTACTTGCGAACTTACGAGGGGAAGATTAGCTGAAGTTGCAAGGAAAACAGATGATGATGAAATTCCTTTTTCATCTAGTTCTGACTTGAATCCGTTTGCTGCAAAATCTTTACAGACTGAAACTGTGTCCACACCCGTACAACAGAATGATCCTTTTCCCAGTAATCTGCTTGACCTTTTGACAGGAGATGACTCTTCTTCTGACCCGTTGCCACAACCAGTGGTGGAATATGATGCAAGTGGAGGCAATGACATGCTTGATTTCTTAGACCAAGCAGTTGTTGAATATCAAGGCTCTGAAACTGTTCCTGGCGGGTCTTTCTCACAAGATATTAAGCCTAGAGAAAGTGGTTCTCATCTGTACTTAGATTGTCTGAAGTCCCTTGTGGGTCCAAACATGGTATGCTGCTTCATATTTTATTAATTTAACTAGGAGAGGGAAAATGGTATCTTCAGATGCAATTTTACTTCCTGTCACTAACTATTTCTGATTGTATAATTCTTTTCTTGGTTTAGCTATTCTTCCCAAGTGTTATCTTTCGTCTTAAAGTACCATTTTCTTAGACTAAACTCAATTCCTGCATGTTTGAATATTATTCAGGGAAAGAAGCTTGAGTTTGCAGAAGCTATGAAGCTTGAAATTGAACGTCTACGTCTGAATATTTCTGCAGCAGAAAGAGATAGGGCACTGTTATCAATTGGAATTGATCCTGCTACCATTAATCCAAACTCTTCGCACGATGAGTTATATATTGCAAGATTGTGCAGAATAGCAAATGCACTTGCAGTTCTGGGCCAGGCTTCTCTTGAAGATAAAATCATAGCTTCCATTGGTCTAGGGAATCTGGACACTAGTGTTGTAGATTTCTGGAATATTACCGGAATTGGTGAGGGTTGTGATGGCGGAATGTGTCAAGTCCGAGCAGAGGTCAGTAAAAGTCCAGTTGGATCTTCTAGCAAGAGTTCGGGAGGAGAGTCGGGATCAGTCTTCTTGTGTTTCCAATGTATGAAAAAAGCTTGCAAGTTTTGTTGTGCTGGAAGAGGAGCTCTTCTGCTTTCAAAATCCTACTCCAGGGACTCTGCGAATGGAGGCGGAAGTCTTGCAGATGTCTCTGCTACTTCAATAGGTTCAGATCAGTACATGTGTAAAAAATGCTGCAACACGATTGTGCTTGAAGCCTTGATTGTAGATTATGTTAGGGTCTTGGTCAGCTCGCGAAGAAGTGGCCGTGTTGATAATGCTGGTCGGGAAGCTCTGTATGAGGTATTTGGATCTAACATTACGAATCATCTTGCTGTTAGAGGTCAGCCTTCTCCTAAGCAAGAAGATTCTAATTTCCTTCGCCAAATTCTGGGTCAAGAGGAATCACTTGCTGAGTTCCCATATGCAAGCTTCTTACATAAGGTAATTATATTTCTTTCTTACACGTGTGAGATAAATTTCTCGAATCTCTTCACTTTAAATGGAGAGGGCTGTTGTATGTTATCTAATTCTCCTGGATGTGTGCATAATGCAATGTAGGTTGAAACTGGAACTGATTCAGCACCATTCTTTTCATTGCTCACCCCTCTGTATCTTGCTTCATGTACTTCCTACTGGAAAGCTCCTCCGTCTTCAAGTTCTGTTGAAGCTGTCATCATTCTCAATAACCTTTCAGATGTCAGCAGTTTGATTCTGCTCGTTAGTCCTTGTGGTTACTCTGATGCTGATGCTCCTACCGTAAGTTGACTTCTCTATACTCTGTTGAATTCTTGTTAACCATTGTCATTACGTGAGTGATATAATGCTGCCACAATAATGGCATGATGCATTCATTTTAACAATTTATGTGTCCTCTTTGCAGGTTCAAATTTGGGCGAGCAACGACATAAATAGGGAAGCACGGACATTGGTGGGAAAGTGGGATGTACAGTCCTTTATCAGATCGTCGCCTGAGCTTTACGGTCCAGAAAAGTCTGGAAAAGAGGGTAGAGCACCAAGGCATATAAAGTTTGCTTTCAAGAATCCTGTTCGTTGCCGCATTATATGGATAACACTTCGACTTGCTCGGCTTGGATCTAGCTCAGTTAGTTTGGACAAAAACATAAATCTCCTGTCTTTGGATGAAAACCCTTTTGCTCCAATCCCTCGGCGTGCCTCTTTTGGAGCAACCATTGAGAGTGAACCATGTCTTCATGCAAAACGCATATTAGTCAGCGGAAACACAGTGAGGGACAATAAGCTTGCAAGTGTTGAGAGCATGAGCGTAAGAAACTGGCTGGACAGAGCCCCGCGTTTGAATAGATTCCTGGTTAGTATCTGCTTGTTTCTTTCACCTTTTTCAATGGCATTTCCATCATTGTCACTAATTTTTGCTTTTGGTCGTTCTTTCAGATACCGCTCGAGGCTGAGAGACCAATGGCCAATGATCTAGTCTTGGAACTTTACCTGCAACCTGGTTCACCTTTAGCTGCTGGGTTCCGTTTAGATGCTTTTAACGCCATAAAGCCTCGTGTGACCCACTCGCCTTCTTCGGATATAGTAGACATTTGGGACCCGACGAGTATCATAATGGAAGATAGACACGTCTCTCCAGCCGTCTTGTATATACAAGTATCTGTTCTTCAGGTATCCATCTCTCCTCCTGGTTTTCTATCCTCAGAAACCAAAATCTTTCTTTTTAAATAACGTGGACTGGATCCAAATAATGTTTCTGCAGGAACAGTACAAAATGGTGACAATCGCTGAATACAGATTGCCCGAGGCGAGAGTTGGAACGCAGATGTACTTCGACTTCCCTAAACAGATTCAAGCACGCAGAGTTTCGTTCAAGCTGCTTGGAGATGTTGCAGCATTTGTAGATGATCCTGCAGAGACTGATGATTTGAGCGGAAGGGCTTCTCCGTTTGCTGCAGGATTGTCTTTAGCAAACAGGATCAAGCTATATTACTATGCTGATCCTTATGAAGTAGGCAAATGGGCTAGCCTTTCTTACGCCTGATTTTTACTTTATTTTCCACTGGTCGAAGCTTGTGGTTCGACTTCGATATGATCCACACACTTTTCTTGGTCTCTCTTTTCCATTTACTCTAAATATTAGTTTCTTGTTCTTTGTATGTTTTTGTTTGGTGATGCAAGTATTAATTACCGTATGAGATTGTATTGGATTAAAAATGGTTATCCATGGAGTGATTTTGATGTTCTAGACATTCTGTAAACTTGTTGATTACCGCAAGCTATCCATGGGGGAACCTCTCTCAGTTTTGGGCCTTATCTACATAAATTAGGCCAACTATTTGACCCGGTTTAGCTTGGTACACAAATAGCTATTTCCTTTTTGTATTTTTATTTTTTTTTGTCAAAAGCGATTTCCTGTTTTTAAAAAGGAAGTGTTTTACTTTTATCGCACCGACTATGAAGACTAGGGCTTATATATATATATAGAGAGAGAGGCAGAGGCATAGTTTCATCATAATCATATTACTTTTATCATCCAATCAATCTCTCTCAAATCTTTCATTCAGAGAAACGATGTCGAAGAAGATGGTAATGTTGAAGAGCTCCGATGGTGAATTTTTTGAGGTGGAAGAAGCGGTGGCGCTCCAATCTCAGACGATTGCGCATATGGTTGAAGACGATTGCGCCGACAACGGAATCCCGCTTGCAAACGTCACAAGCAAGGTCCTCTCGACTGTGATCGATTACTGCAAGAAGCACGCCGATGGTGATTCTTCCTCCGAGGAGGAACTCAAGCAATGGGACGCCGAGTTCGTGAAAGTCGACGACTCCACGATCTTCGATCTCATCCTGGCCGCGAACTACCTAAACATCAGTGGCCTGCTTGCTCTCACCTGCCAACACATTGCTGATAAGATTGCAGCCTGCAAAGACGCAGTCGAGATTCGCGATAAGTTCCATATCGAGAACGATTTTACACCAGAGGAAGAAGAAGAGGTTCGCAGGGACAATCAGTGGTGTTTCCAGTGATCGGATCATCCAAACCCTAACCTGTTTTCTTTTCTTTTCATTCGTCGTTAGTGTGTTTTTTTTTTTTTCTGTTGTTCAATTGATTTCAATGTTAGGAACCAATGTTTTTGCTCTGTAGACCATATTTTTTTCCGGATATTAATATTATGCTTAAGCTATTGATTAGCGATATTGTCAAAAGTCTTTCGTTTCTGAAGCTAATATTCTTCAATATACTCCATGGTTGATTAGTAAAATCCTTTTCTTCTTTTGGTGTTTACTAAGGATGAGATAAATAAAACAGATGTTGATGGACTCTCTTATTCTTCTTAAAAAAAAAGTCCTTGTATTCTGTTGTTTGAGTATTTTTCTTTAACTTCTACAAAAAGGAAAATACCTAATTTAGGTCGTAATTTTTAATCGAATCCGGTTTATGGTGGTTTACTCCATTCAAAGTCCTTCAGGATTAATTACACAATCGTGGTTTAGTGTGGTTTCCTAGCATGGAAATTACTAACGTGGCCTTTACGTTAAGTCTAGACAGGACGACGGGAGAGAGCCCGGAGTGGGTCAAACTCTTGGACGGAGATGATTCCATTGATCAGGGTCAGATATTAGCATGGATGAATCTACCAACGAAAATCCTCTTCTTTGCTTTGATGCACACATATCCATCGGACAAACGCAGCCGCAGAATTTTCGGCTTGTCTTGAACTCTTGAAGTCGAAGACAAGTTCCTCGAATGTGTCAAGGCTGCTATATCTGATGTGGTCCAATTTTCTAAAAATGGATGCATATATAAGTGTTAGGTAACACTGCAAAATTTTCATTCAGTCTTAATCTGCATCAGCATGCATAATTATTCCGACAGAATATTGTTCTGGTCTAGTGTCTTTTTCCGAAATTACTTAAACTTGTGTTATGGACGTGTGATAGTAGTACGTAATACGTCGACAAGAAAGGATGAGGAGTAAGATGGAGGGAGCTGGCAAAAGTTAAAGATGTTCTACGTACCTTTGAGTCTGTGTGCGTTTAATATCTGCTAAGTAAAATAATAATCGATTTATCTGTGGTGTCATGTTGTCATGTGTACGTGCTACTGTCTAGAGTCTCTCTGTTTTCCATAATTTGTCGTTGTTATGGATGATATTCCAAAAATAGCATTATGCTTTTTCTACATAATGGGGCCGGCCTAGTATCAAGTTTACCACATTACCTCTTCTGAAAAGAATTGGACAAAATAAGGCTATGGAATGTATTTCCTTATTAAAAAAAGGAATAGTTTGATCCAACGTAAATTCTTTTAAAAATAAGGAAATATTGTTAATCCCACCGTCTGTGAAAAGTAAGGGCCTATAAATACACAGGCTTCGTTACCTTATCATTCAATCGCTCTCTTGACCCGAAACCTTTCATATCAGTTCCTCTAGAGAAACTCGCCCCACGACAACAAACGAACAATGTCGAAGAAGATGATTGCGTTGAAAAGCTCCGGTGGAGAATTTTTTGAAATCGAAGAAGCGGTCGCACTCCAATCGCAGAGGATAGCGCACATGGTTGAGGACGATGGCGCAGATAACGTAATCCCTCTTGAAAACGTCACAAGCCAAGTCCTCAAGAAAGTGATCGAGTACTGCAAGAAGCACGTGCACGTCGCTGGTGGTGATTCTTCTTCCGAGGCCGAGGAGGATCTCAAGAAGTGGGACGCCGAGTTCATGGATATCGACCAATCCATGATGTTCAATCTCATCCTGGCTGCGGATTACCTAGACATCAAAGTTTTGCGTGATCTCACCGCCACAACAATTGCTGATACGATCTCAGCCTGCAAAAGCGCAGAAGAGATTCGCTCAAAGTTCTGAAAGTGTAGTGCTGACTGATTTAACATAGTACTAGAACTGGAACAGGAC
>OVBJ01000226.1:0-76711 GCA_900406535.1 Noccaea bulbosa | reverse complement strand
TTTCAGAACCCAATCACAATGCCAGAAGCAAGAGACCGAATAGTGAGGCCAGTCGATTACGCAGCCGCATTCCTGAGCAGACGCTCGAATGGAATCTTCCTTGACGAGCCGGCGGCAACAAATCTCAATTTGTTTGGGTCTCCGGTTCAGAGACTGCCATCGGAGTCTGCAACTGGTCAAGGATCTATGATGATGGGCAGAGGTGGGCTTGTGAGGGGCGGTTTCGGTATTCGTCGGACTGTTGGTGGTGGTAGAAGAGGCCAAAGTCAATTTGGAACGCCACAGGGACGAGAGAACGTGAGCTTGGGTGTTGCAAGGCGTGGAAGGGCTCGTGCTTCAAATTCTGTGTTACCTTCTTGGTATCCAAGAACGCCCCTCCGTGATATTTCTGCCGTCGTTAGGGTTAGTTCACTTGACCCTGCTTGATTTTGATTTTGTTTTTGTTTTCTGCTTATTCTTGGATTTAATTGGTGTAGCCATTTACGTCTGGTTTGTGATTCGTATCTTGTTTAGGTATACCCAAATATGATCTGAAAAAGTAGAAGAAAGTCATCTTCTCCTATTTGCAGCTATTACCCTAACATTTTCTCATATTTGTTTGGGGTTTGCACATGAAGAATTGTTTTGCTGCATCTTGATTTCAAGAATAGTAACAGGCTTGCTTAGCCTCTCGTTGTTAACTATGTCTGCCAAAAGGCTTGCTTAGCCTGGCTAAATATTCTATCTACAAAACTTCTTTATGCAGGCGATTGAGAGAAGGAGAGCTCGAACGGGAGAAGGCGTTGGCCGAGATATTGAGACCCCAACTCCACAGCAGCTTGGGGTTCTTGATTCTCTAGTACCACTGTCAGGTGCTCAGCTCGAGCACAACTACTCTATGGTCACTCCTGGTCCATCTGTTGGATTCAAGCGTCCCTGGCCGCCCTCGGCTGCTAAAGTCCATCAGATTCTTCTCGACATCACAAGAGAGGATAGTGGGGAAGAAGACGCCTTAACTCCACAGAAGAAGCTCCTCAACTCTATTGACAAAGTGGAGAAGGTTGTGATGGAAGAGATTCAGAAAATGGAGAGCACTCCTAGTGCAAAGCGAGCAGAGAGGGAGAAAAGGGTTCGAACGTTGATGTCCATGCGATGATCTCCACTTTTCATAACTCAGAAAAGGAGCTGGGGCACATTAGGAGGAGAGACCGTAGGAATAAAGGTGTGCCTGCACAGTGAGTACATCATCTTCTGATGATATCAAAGAGGGACAAGTGGATCACCTACTGGTGATATCTTCATGAGCGCGTAGATTTGTTAAGACTTTTGGGTAATCATTCTCTGATGATATTACTAGAAAGGGATCAATCATCATCTCTCTGATGATATTACTAGAAAGGATCAATCATCATCTCTCTGATGATATATAGCAGGGAGATTCTATCATTTTTCTGATGATGAAAACATAGCAAGAGATTCATCTTCTGATGATATATCATAGGGGTAGATAGTTTCGGCTTTAGGCTCACGGATTTTCTGTTTAGGCTTTGTATTTTCCATCCATAGATATGATGGATATTTTCTTGCTTTAAGTACTGTAGTTAAGAAAAACAGATTGTACAGAAGTTTCGTACTTCAGTTTTTTGGTGGCATAAAATTGCAGCTGTCCTTTTTGCCTGAGTTTCTTGTGTTTATCTGTAATTGTCACAATCTGGGGGAAATGCCATCTATTAAAAAAGCGTAAAATGATTCATCTGAAAGTGGAAGGGGAGCAAGAAGATCACAAACTTGTCTCTTGTGCCTTTTAAATAGAAAAGCAGATTATAATATAATTCAAGATACATATGCAAGATAATAAATTGTAATTAATATTATTAAGAAAATTGAATTGAAATGCAACCATTTTGTGGAACTGAGATGACAGATAATCAATCTGGGAAATGTGTAGTTCCTTACTGGATGCAAATTTTCATTTTTCAGCTAACGACTATTCCTGAGAAACCTCTTTCAATGGAAAATACACATAATTCACCAAAAAGTCACGCCGTTTTCCTCAGCATAAGACAGAGATAGTAAAAGAGAGCCAAATTGTTTCAAAATCAGATGGAAATTGAAAGATCTAATCAATCCTATTCATTTTTTTTTTTTTTTTTTTTTTTNCCTATTCATATAAACGAAGTAAAGGCGAGGTTTTTACGGCGGGAAGCAGAGATTCCTTAGCAGAAAGGCGCTCCCTTTCTCTGGCGTAGACCAAAGGAGCCCCTGAGCTGTTTCCTGCACCATTGCTCTTAAGACCATTCTCCGGCACGAATTCCTCCTCCAACCCTTCACCACCGGAACAACGACGGAAACCCTCGACGGTGGCACTGAGCTTGTGAAGCTCAATCGAACCGCAGACGATCCAGAAACCGATCCATGTACCAACGCCATCGAAGAAGAAGGCCAAAGATTGGGAATTTTTGCAGTGAAACCTCAGCAAACGAGAGTTGGTGGGAGTTTCTCTCTTCTGCTAGTTACTTTAACCGTTTGCCTTATTTTCTGGTTGAACCGGTCGGTTTCTGGTTTAAATAAAATCCCTTTTTACTCTTGCTCTCGATTAGATAGAGGAAGAGGAAGAAGAAGACACGCTCGATAAGTGCCTGAGTTGAAAACTTTTTCGCAATCTCTCTCTCTGGTAATTTCTGAGTTTTCCCGCCATGGAATCCATGGAAATCGACGCCGAGAAGACTCACCAACGGAAGCAATCCGATTACAGTTACCTGGTTCGATACCCACTTCTCTCTTTCCTCTATTTACTGCGAGTGAATGGAACCTTGTGTTGTCGACTCTTTCTACTTTTTGTTTGCGCCGGCTAGGGTTTGTAATCTGATTCTGAGTTTTTCTTTGTTATTCAATTGAAGCAGGATGAGAGATTCGAGATACGGAAGGAGATGTACAGAGGGCAGCAATACAGTCAGATTTACTTTGCTCGTCTTCACCTCATGAGAACACTTCTCTACTCTCTTGCGCCTACCTGGAAACCCCATTTGCCTGGTGAGAGCTTTGCTTAAACTCAATAAAGGAGAAACTTTTCCAGGAATTTTCGTAGTTAAATCAGTGATTTTGAGTTTTTTGGGTATTTAAGGTTTTTGAATTTACAGATCTGAGTTTGAAATTTCAAAGGTACTCTTTTTTATGGTTGCAGTTTGTAAGGTTTTGGGACTTGAAGAAGGAAAAGATTGCATAATTGTAGGAACTTTGTTCAAACACATGAAGCTTAAACCCTGTGTTCTTGATGAATATTCTAAAGAGGTTGGTTGCTTTACAGCCTCTAGTGTTTTTCCTTGTCCTCTATGTCTAGATTGAATTGAGCACTAAAACTGCTGAATATGTTAAAACACAATGCAGAGGTCAGTGACGCCGCTTGTTAAACCTCATAACTTTATGCACCCTGATGATAATCTGATCCTAGAAGACGAGAGTGGGAGAGTTCAACTTGGCGGCTCTGCACTTTCACCTGCGATATATGTGACAGGTATGCACATGGATTGTGTGACTTTTCTTTTGCTGTTTTGTTAAAATGTGGCACATGTATCTCTTAAAAGATGTATATTCTTTGAGGAAATGGATGTTGACGCACTAGAGAATTTGTAGGTGTTGTTGTTGCATTGCACGGGAAGGAAACTAGTGCTGGTGAGTTCGTGGTTGAAGATGTACTGGAAGCTGGTTTACCACCTCAGATAGAGCGACCTTTTCATCTACGTAAGTCTGACTATGTTCTCTTCCTTTTGCTATTCTCATATCTGTAGTTCTCATAGTACATCTACTGTATGTTGTTCTGCAGAGGAAGATAAGTACGTTGTGTTATTGTCGGGCCTGTGCATTGGGAGCAAATTGTCTAACCCCCTGCAGTTTCAGCTTCTTGTTGACCATATAACTGGACATCTCGGAGATGATGATGAGGTTATAAAACTTTAAACTTTTCAGCTTCTTCCATATTTTTGTTCCTTTAGTTTCTTTATGTGTGGTTTTGTTTTGGTTGAACAGGAAATAGGCCTTGCAGCAGAGATAGTCCATGTGGTAATTGCTGGAAACTCTGTTGAGTTTCCTCGTAAACTCTTTAGCGGACATGTAAGCATAACTTTCCCGAGTGATGTTCTTCTCAGATACAGCTTTAATAATCATGCCTCATCAGTTATGATCTTTCTTGGTTGGGTTTTGGCAGAACGTGGCCTCGAAAGATCAGTCAGCACTGTATGAGCCCATCAAAGAGCTTGATATCATGTTAAACCAGGTCAGTCAACCAGATCCACCTGTATGTAAATTGTAATCGATCCTATTGAGATGAAAATTGAAATTCTTGTTTTTTTTGTTTGTGGACTGTTTTGTAGATAGCTGCAGGAGTTTCAGTAGATGTCATGCCAGGCCTGAATGATCCAGCTAACTTTGCATTGCCTCAGCAGGTTTGCAAATACGTAACAAAACACTCTAAAAAACCGAATTTTGTAGCGGCTAAATCTGATTGGTAGGCCCTTTTTTTTTTTTTTCATTTGTTCAGCCTCTGAACAGATGCCTTTTCCCTGGATCAGCACCTTATAGCACCTTTAGATCATGTACAAATCCTCACTCATTTGATGTCGATAAGATCAGGTATTGTTACAACGTACACAAAGGATACAGTCTCTCTGATTTTACAAGTGTAACTGCAATTGGTTGGGTATGTCTGAATCTGACTAAAAAAACCTCTTGAAATTTTTGCAGGTTTCTTGGAACATCTGGTCAGAACATTGATGACCTTGAAAAGTACTCAGAGGCTGAAAGCAAGCTTGATTTTGTGGAAAGAACGCTGAGGTGGAGACACCTTGCTCCCACTGCACCTAATACACTCGGTAAGAGAATGTAGATCCTACATTCCCCTGCATATTTTAATCACTACAGAGAAAGAAAGGAAAATGAACAAGAATTCGAATTCTGTTTTGGCGTCCATTGGTTTTGATTTACTGTCTTATATAGGTTGTTATCCATTCACGGATAGAGACCCTTTCTTGATCGAAACATGCCCTCATGTCTACTTCGTCGGAAATCAAGATAAATTTGACAACCGTTTGATAAAGGGTACAACTCTATTTCCTTTTTATATAAGAAGATACTAATTGTTACTTTTAGTCAAACACTGCTTTTAAATCTTTTTTTTGGGGGGGGGGAATGTAGGGTCAGAAGGGCAACTGGTCCGGTTGATCTGCGTCCCCAAGTTCTGTGAGACAGGGGTTGCTGTTGCGGTGAGTTTTGATCAAAATTTTGAGCTCATTTTTCTGTCATAAATTGCTAATGGCTTTGTAGTAGTACTATAATGTTAAAATGACCCACTCATGTTGTTTTATGCAGGTGAACCTAAGGAATCTGGAATGTCATACTATTAGCTTTAGCACTCAGATCAATTAGTCACAACATTGAGTTGCTGCTTTTGTTACTTTGGTAGATTCCTCCTCTTCTTTCAAGATGTGTGCACTTGTAATCTTTTGAGCTTTTTCACTAAAGTTGTTACCATATGACATTTCTTGAGAAATATCCTTTCTTAGTTAAAGTAAATTTTAAACTAAACAATTTTCAATTCATTACGCTACCACTAACTGATTAACTCCACTAATATATTCCCGTTCGGATATGTTGTCGTCATCTGTATCTCTTTTCTTTTTTAATACTCCATTTAATTAAAATAAGGGCAGGAGTTCACAGGAGTTGGAATAAGGACAAAAAGGGCCGACCAGATAGTTGTCGTGGTAGTTGGTAAGAAGAACGTGAAAGACTGCAGAAAAAAAATCTTAAAAAACAAAGTAGACACAGAATCTCATGCAAATTAAATAGCTCCTCTCTATTATTCTCAACGGCTATATCACACTTATTACAAACCCGCATTATAAATTATAAAATTAAATTTAGTAGTAGCTCAACAACGCATTATATTCTCCATTATCCTCCAACGGTCCATTTTCCCGCATTTCTTCAACCTTTCCTTTATAACTCCCAATAACTTCATCTCTTCCCCTTTATTCTTCTCTCTCTCTCTCTCTCTCTCTCTATCACTTTATTTCTCTCTCTGTCACTTTATTTCTCTCGATGGATCTTGTTGTTTACACAGAGGCTAATTCGACCAAAATCCAACACGTCAATCGGAAATCCTCTGACGAATTGCTCCGGAAGTTCGCTGATCCTGACGTGGACGGTTCAAAGTCAAGGAAGCGCCGGAGAAAATCAGATTCTTCGAAATCTAGAGAGACCAGCGTTGACATGGAAAGTAACAACAGTATTGGCATGGTGGAGAGGAAACGGCTCTTGCTTGCTCCGGCGAGTAAACGGCGTTCTCTGTTTCTCCGGCAGCTTGCTACCGGGAAATCACATCTCAGGAACAAGTCTCTCGTCAGAACTATCGGCAAGGTATTACAACAATCAAATTAAGCTCCCTTTAAAATTTCCGTTAATCAAATTGTAGAATTTTCTTTCTTAAATCCATTTTCATCCTGTTCATCACTTATGATCTGCTCATTTGCTCAGACATGGCGTAAAACAATGGAAGGAGCATCTAGAGTTTTCATCGAGAAGCATTATAACAGACACCGACGTCTCATCAACGACGTCGTTTAAGCTTCTGCAACCATTTTTATTTTTTCTTCCTTCTTGTAATTCGTTTTTCTTTTCTTGTAATATTCTCAAACAAGAATCTCCAACGTCTTATCTCACTATTTTACATTCGTTTGTACTGTTGTTATTATTTAGTATTTTTACATTTTCTCCGTCTTTTGTTGTTGTGGAACAATCAATTTTGCTTTCAATTCGAATCACTTTTATGTAACTAGTGCTATTTGCTACATTTACTACGGTGGGGTTGGACAGTTGGAGCCTTTATCTTTACTTATTTAGCAAAGATTCCACCCAAATTTTATAATGACAAAAACAAAAAATAAATACTAGGGAGTATTGCAATATGATTACCCAAATATTAATGCAAAAACATGGATTTGTCCAAAGTTTAATCATGGACTAGTCCTTAGATGTTCAGTTTACAAATGTAATATTATGATTGTTTGATTATATGCCCATGCAGAGTGAATATCATTCATGTGCCAATGCAGAGTGATTATTATTTAGCGTGAATTGCTGCCGTCTCTTGACTTGTAAATAATTGGAAGAGACCTTTAAGATGGTATTTATAAGCAATAGTCAGTACTAAGCAAACAACGAAAGTATTTCCCTCAAAACAAATTTATTTATTTGACCAAAGCAAAACACCAAAGAAGAAAGCACCAATTAAGAACGGTCATCACTAGATTCACCACAACGAATCTTGATTTACCTATATATATATGCTTTATACACTTAGAAACATTTCCTGTGAACAATACTGGCTCCATTTTCTTTATACTCAGCCTTAGTTATCGACCTCTGCAATATAGACATTTCAACTTTAATTTATTAAAACTCCAGAAAAACTCGCATTAAATTTAATAAAACCATATTATTTTACCTGATGAAAGGTGTCCAGAGAAGCCATAGTGGACCCTCCAGACCAAACATTATATTTCCTTCCCGGATGAGCCACAACTATAATCTTCATACCAGCCGGTGCAAGCGCTCTAATCTCTTTGGCCATCCTCCCTACAATCCTAGGGAACATTGTCGTGCCACCACTCAACACAATGTTTGCATAGAGCTCCTCCCTTATGTCCACATCACACTTCATGATCGAATTGTAAGTCGCCTCGTGAATACCGGAACACTCCTTCCCGATCAATGACGGCTGGTAAAGAGCCTCAGGGCACATGAATCTCTCGGCTCCTATCGTAATCACTTGCCCATCGGGAAGCTCGTAGGTTCTATGGATTGTCTCGCTCACCTTAGCCGTCTCCAGTTCTTGCTCGTAGTCGAGAGCTACGTAACAGAGTTTCTCTTTAATGTCTCGGAGGATCTCAAGTTCGAATGGTGTTGTAAATGTGTAGCCACGTTCTGTCATGATTGTCATGAGGTAGTCGGTTAGGTTACGACCTCCTAGGTCTACACGCTGGATCGCGTGTTGGAGTGCGCAGCATTCGAAGACTGGAACTATGTAGCTTACACCATCTCCTGAATCCAACACAATACCTAAACAAGCGCAAAAAGACAAAATTATTAACATACCTAAACAAGCACAATACTTAAAACTTTTTTTTTTTAAGAAGCTGCTGACATATTTTTGAATAGGGCTTCTAATCTGACATACTTTAGAATCTCTTAAAGATATTTTGACTTTTGAAAAATTTAACTGCAGTTACTTAATTACCCGTTTGACGACCAGTGGCATAGGTAGAAAGAACGGCCGTATTGGCAACGTACATGGCAGGAGTATCAAACGTCTCAAACATGGTCTCTGTCATCTTCTCGCGATTGGCCTTTGGGTTAAGAGGAGGTTCAGTGAGAAGCACAGGATGTTCTTCAGGAACTGCACGCAGCTCGTTGTAGAAAGTATGGTGCCAAATCTTCTCCATGTCCTCCCAATTGTTAACGATACCACCCTCGATTGGGTTTTCAAGACTAAGAATATCTCTCTTGGCATGAATTTCGTCTCCCACAAAGAATTCCTTCTGATCCATTTCAACCATCACTCCCTGGTGTCTGGGACGACCCACAATGCTTGGAAACACACATCTTGGTCCATCTTCTCCAGCAAATCCCGCCTTCAAAAATGTTTTACCAATTAACCATTACATTACATATGCTGCTATCTTGTTTTGCTTTGTTTGCGTTTATGCACAACCAGAAGTATTTTTTTTTTTTTTAAATTTTAGTTCATAGATGTAAACATTTGGTACATATCTCATTTTCAATTATATATATATCTCATTTTGTTTTTTTTTATTATTATTATAAATGTAATCATTTGTTGACAAAATAATGTAAACATATTTTTTGGTAAAGACTAATGTAAACATTTTATTTTACTTTTGTTAGTTATTTTTTTAGTTATTAATATTTATATACAAGATTTGTTTCCGTTTGTGTTTTTACTTTGATAGAAAAGAACTGAATATTTTTTTTTTTTTTCACAAATATGTAAAATTCTTGTTTTTCAGGCAAACGCAGAAAATTGCGTTTGAAACAGCCCGGGCATTGCAGAGTAATTAATAAGATTGTTTTGATTTTCTTACCTTGATTAATCTACTTCCATTGTCACACACTATAGCCCTGTCATCTCCGAAATCCGACATATTCTATAAAGTAAACATATATTAACATAGCATAACTGTAAAAACCAAAATCAAATCACAAGAAAGAAGTAGAGACCGTATACAGAGATCATTCTGATGATTCCTAGCAATTAACAGCTTACTGAATCTTAATTTTACAAAAAATATCAGTTATTACATCGAAACAATCAACAGAAAATCTTCAGCACTTTTCCATTAACCGATCCTATATATATATTGAAGTACACTAGCTCGAAATCCATACAAAATGGTTACTGTACAGAAGGAGAAAAACAAACTAATATCCAAAAATGGAGTGAAAAGAGAGGTTTAAGCCTCAATTGCACTTTTCGATAATGTTAGATCATATAGGAACCCTAAATATTTCACTGAGTAATGTGAAACATTAGAGGTAGACGAACGAACGAGGAACGGATCAAAGAGGAACAATAGTTCTCTTACTTTCAAAGATGGCGTGTCTCTCACCAACCCCAACAAGAATGCGTTTGACTAAAACCATAACGCCTTGTTTCGTTTATAAAGGCCACAGCCACACACTTACGGAAGAAATTAAAAAAAGTGAATCCTCAAATTTTCGTTTACGTTTTTAGCCTTCAAATTATGCAAATCTTCCCTAAACATTGGCTTTTATATGTTTTATAGTTCTTTTAGTTTGTTTATAAGTTTTTTAATAAACAAAATTAGAATGAGAATGAATGTGTACATATCTACATGTATGTTTTGTCGGTATATTTTGTAACATCATATCACGCGGTCGTGTCAAATATCTTAATTAACCCATTTTATCTACTTTTTTTTATAATATGTCCGTACCTTACAAAAACTAGATTATAGCTTCCCAACATAACTTAATGTAATTGTTACATGTAGAATCCGGAACCATTAAAACCATGTCTATACTGTATATTTAATGTAATTGATTTATTTCATAACTAATTATTTAAATTTCATTAATTTATTTGTTTATAATTTCATGCATATATAATATCTAAAAATTATAATATAATATATATATATATATATATTGATTTATTGGTTTCTAATTTCATACATATACAATATCTGATATCTTTAACTTAAGTATATACTGATTAATGATTTAAGATAATCTATCTCTTAATCTTATCAAATAAATTAATTCAATCATGTAGTTTAACAGAATCTAAATCACAATCCAATATTATCAATTAATGTTTAATGATTATGTTTTAAATGCATAAAACATAAATATGACTCACAGAATTTAATTTACAGAATTTTTCATATGTGTTATGCTTAATTTCGATTATATATATAACACATACCATCTAAAATAATAATTTCTGAATATCATAAATAAATTAAAAACAGTTGATAATAGAAAAATCAGTGTCTGTTAAACCTTTTATTAATTATTTGTGATGAATAAAGATAACTGATTCACCGTGAGTGATAAAATCATGTAACTAAAAATATTAATATTGATATAACATATATTTTTTTTTTTTTTAAAAGCAGATTAGTATGTATAGCCTTTGTATAGCCTTGTGTTCAAGTTAACCAAAACTTGGCATATATATATATATATATCTACTCTTACGGTCTCTCTAGTTTTTATGATAGTTTTTTTTTTTTCCTTTACATACTTTCATGAAATGGCGAAGAAGTTATTCATATACTCGACTGATGAGGTCAAGAAAATGAGCTCAAAGTTGTTGTTGGATAATGAAGGTTCGATCGTAAATCTTGAGTCGGACGAGAGAACAGTTTACGTTTAGTTACGAAGTTCTTGATTTATTTTCTTTTGTTGTTGTCGTCGTCGTCTATGTTTGATTCTCTCACCGGGTCAATAAGGTGGTTTGTTATTTAACATAGAGAGTCATATATGATAAGTTTCATGACTATATGACAAGTGTGTGTGTGTCTCATAATGTTCACAGTAAAAACTATCGTGTGCTACAGAAAGACAATAACTTGAGCTCACAATAGTAAAGCATAGTTTCTTGTTTACCCTTGTGAAAGTAAATCCATGACTCAAAGAGGAACTGTACGTAAGACATTCCCCGGCGAAAAGAAAAGTTACGACTAAACACAAACATCAATAACCATTCATTTCACACGACGCAGCAGTACAGAGAGAAAAACAACAGAGTGAGAGAAGGAGACGAGTCACGAGCGGGTTTAGAGGGTTAAGTATGTTATCTTACAAAACATCTACTACGTACTGTAGTCACAAAACCACACAACTGGAAAAGCAACAATAAAAAATTGGTCATCACTTTCCAATTCACTCCAATAGTTCCTTAACAGCGTCTCCACCGGCAGCTTTGATCTTGGCAATGATTTCGTCAGCTTCTTCCTCTGAGACACCTTCTTTAATCACGGAGGGGACGTTATCCACAGCTTCAATCGAAGGTCCCAGACCTAACTCGTAATAATCTTTGATCACTTTTACAGTGGATTTGACCCATGCAACTTCNCTTCCACTTTCTCTCAGGATCATAATTGACGAGCTTCACAGCAAACGTTCCTTTGGTTGACTCCTCGGGAGGTTTTGGAAGCCCCAGCAGTTCACTGAATATAAAACGAAATTTATACTTTTCCTCTTCGGTGAGTAATTCCAAAAGATCCATCGTCTGCTCTACTATGGGCCGAGGCATGGGCCTATCAAACGGATCTAGCGGCCCAATTTTAGGGTGGCAAAAAGGCTCGTTCCATGTGAAGTGATAACACGACGCGCTTGCACAAACCTACTCATGACCGATGTAACAACACGACGCCCTTGCACAAACCTACTCATGGCTATTACATAAAAGACAACCATTTTTTTCAGAATAACAAAATCTCACAAGAATGTATTTAACCAATTTAATTTCACTGTATACATATATCAATAGCTTTAACAAGAAAAATGACGGAGAACTAGAAAGTTTAATTTCAGATGCAAGCAGAGTTGATAAATTCGTCGATTTCAAGGTCAATAGCACAAAGACGAACCCCAAAATTAACCTTATTTGGTTTACCAAGTCTAACGTACGAGTTATTCATGATTTACAATCTATAATACTAGATCGTGAAAGAAAAAAAAAGACGAACCTAAGTTAACACAGCCCCAAAATCAACCAATGAATCACAGATAGCTGATGTGAAAAAGAGAGATCTAAAGCCGGAGAATAATATGACTAACCTCCGGCGTTACGAAAGACTAGCATGCATCGCCGTCGAATGAAATGAGGATATAGAGAGGAGGCACGGGAGGATCGGATCTAGGGTTAATTGGTGGATGACGACGACGATACGTGTATTTAAAGGGGTTACAAGTTACAACCAAGGCCGGGCCTGGGCTTGATGGTGTGTATGACCCGAAAGTCGAGGACTTTGTTAGAAAATGACTTTGCTTAATTTGATGAATGATTTCTCCATAGAAAACGCGGCCGGGCTTTGCTTTGGGTGGAAAGAGTGACCACACGAGCCGGCGAGAGGCAGCGTACGCGCTGGAATAAGGGAATCTAGTAGCTGAAACAATCTGCAGTTACAAAAGTGTAACTAGCTAGTAATAAGTCACGATTTGAGGAAGCAGGTACGTAGCGCAAGAGAGCCCAAACCGGTGTCATGAAACCAACAGTTGTAGCCGAAGATGATTTGCCAATGAAAGATGATAGCACGAATGCTAGGCCAATCTTGCAACACAAGTAATAAGAGTTAACAACATTAAAAATCACATGTATCTCACGCCTAGAGGAAGCAGTAGCACAGCACGTACAGGCCAATGAGGATGTTTACCATATTAAACTGAAAAAAGCAAGAAAAGTAGGAAGACAAGAAAAAAAAAACAGTTTTTGTGGTCTTTCGAAAGGCTTGGAGAGAGCTGGGAATGGTATTAGCAATGTGTGTCTTGGTAAAATTCCATCCTCCCTGTTGTTAGGATCGGACATGATCATTGTGATCTCTTTGTGATTTAGTTATTGTTTTCTTCTCTAGTGTAATCCGTTCCAATCAATGAATCAAATATATTTTCAGTGAAAAAACAAAAAATATATCGCAGAGGGAGAATAAAATGTTGGCTATTTCTAACCACTGTTCTAACACCAACATAAACTTGAAGAAAAAGCACAATATAATTAATTTCCCTCAAAACCAATTCATTTGAGCAAAGCAAAACACTAAAGAAGAAAGCACCAACAACGGTCATCACCAGATTCACCACAACGAATCTTGATGGATCTATATATATGCTTTAATTACAAACATAGACTGCAAACTTAGAAAAAGGTTTTAAAAAGAAAACTTAGAAGCATTTCCTGTGAACAATCGCCGCTCCATGTTCATCATACTCAGCCCTAGTTATCCACATCTGCATATATACATCACAACATTACATTATAACAAACCCCAAAAAACTCTATCATTAAACTTAAAAAACCCATTATTTTACCTGATGAAAAGAGCTCAGAGAAGCCAAAGTGGAGCCTCCAACCCAAACACTATACTTCCTATACGGAGGAGCCACAATTTTAACCTTCATACTAGCCGGTGCAAGCGCTGTAATCTCTTTGCTCATCCTGTCAGCAATCCCTTTGAACATTGTCGAACCGCCACTCAACACAATGTTTGCATAGAGATCCTTTCTTATATCCACATCACACTTCATGATCGATTTGTATGTCGTCTCGTGAATACCGGAAGACTCCTTCCCGATCAAAGACGGCTGGTAAAGAACCTCAGGGCACCTGAATCTCTGGTCTCCTATCGTAATCACTTGCCCATCGGGAAGCTCGTAGGTTTTTTCCACTGCCGAGCTATTCATAGCCATCTCGGATTCTTGCTCGTAGTCGAGAGCTACGTAACATAGTTTCTCTTTCATGTCTCGGACGATCTCTTGTTCGGCTGATGTTGTAAATGTGTATCCACGTTCCATCAGGATTTTCACGAGGTGTTCGGTAAGGTCACGGCCTGCTAGGTCTAGACGCAAGATCGCGTGTGGGAGTGCGTAACCTTCGTAGATTGGAATTGTGTGGCTTACACCATCTCCTGAATCCAACACAATACCTACCCAAGCACAAATTAACAGATTAAAAAAAAATTGCTTCAAACATAGTTTCTGTGTTGGCGTTTAACATGGAACAGAATAAATAAATAAATCATCAAACTTTTATAAAAAATATTTATGCATACGCAAACGCAAACGCAAACGCAAAAGCCAAAATCAAACACAGAACCTCCATTTTGTTTTTGTTTGACAAGTATGTGTATTCCAAACAACAAATTAATTGCTTAAAAAATGTTTACAAGTCGGGGGGATTCATAGAAAAAAAAACATATGAAGGTAAACACAAACTAACAATCGAGCAAAATATGATTGAGCAAACAGTTTGAAATACTCATATTAATGATAATCACTAATTAGTTACTGTTTTGAATCTATGAATTAACAATTACGTTTGATAGAAAAGACTTGTAAAACTTTTAATTTCTACTTTCAAAGATTTCATTAAAGCCCTCTTAACTAAAGTTGTATAGTTAATTAGTACTATGCGAGCAAAGTCCTATGCTATTATCAAAATTTTATATCTCTAAACATCGAGCTTAAATTTTGCGCTTACCAGTTGTACGACCAGTGGCATAGAGACAAAGAACGGCCTGAATGGCGACGTACATAGCTGGAGAACCAAAGGTCTCAAACATGATCTGAGTCATCTTCTCGCGATTGGCTTTTGGGTTAAGAGGAGCTTCGGTGAGAAGTACAGGGTGTTCTTCAGGAGCCACACGCAGCTCGTTGCAGAAAGTATGTTCCCAAATCATCTCCATGTCTTCCCAATTGTTAACGATACCGTGCTCGATTGGGTATTTAAGTGTTAGCATACCTCTCTTGGCTTGAGCTTCGTCTCCCACATAGCATTTCTTCTCAGTCATTCCAACCATCACTTCCTGGTGTCTGGGACGACCCACAATGCTTGGAAACACACATGTTGGTGCATCATTTCCAGAAAATCCCGCCTTCAGATTAAAATGTTTTACCAATCATTACACTACACACACACAGAGTATATATATAGGATGCATTCTTGTTTTTTTTTGTTTTCTGTTTATTTTTCTAAATTATTTCACAACCGGAAGTGTTTTAAGGAAGAAGAAAATATGTTAGCTATTATAAATGTAAACGCAAACAGAAGATTTGTTTTCGTTTGCGTTTTTAGTTTGATGGAAAAGATAAAATGTAGTATTCTTATTTTTTTTTTTCATTTAAACTAAAAAATTGCGTTTGAAACAGTACGAGCCTTGCAGAGTAATAAAGAGTGTTTCTATTTTCTCTCTTACCTTGACCATCCCAGTTCCATTGTCACACACAATAGCGACATCCGGTCCAAAATCCGACATAATCTATTAAGTAAACATATATTAATAATGTTTCAACAAATTTTCCAAACAATTTTACCAACAAAAAAAAAAAAAATTTCCAAACAACATATATCGTCGATAAGAAGTTTATTAATATTTTATCCAAAAAAAAGAAGAAGTTCATTAACATAGAAAAACTGTAAAAACCAAAATCAAATCACATAATATTTGGGAAAGAAGCAGAGACCGTATATAGGGATCACAGAGGAACAATATAGTTATCTTACTTTCAAAGATGCTTTCTCTAAAGCCTTTGTTCAAAAAAAAAAAAAAGATGGTTTCTCTCTTTCTTCTTCTTCTCCAAGAATGCGTTTAACAAAAATCTTACCGCCTTGCCTTGTTTCGTTTTATAAAGGCCATGCAAAGAGACGCGTGGGGCCCACACACTGATTAGTTACCTCTTTTTGCAACAAAAGTTAATATATTTCCGTTTTTAGCCTTCCAAATATACATGTAAATCGTTTTTAATCTTTGGCTTTTTCTTGTTCTTTAGATTTAAAATTTGTTTAAACAAAATTAAAATTAAAATTTTCTTACTTCTTGCCGACGCGTTTCAAATGTCTACCAATAAGTCCATAACCTATATATTATTTTTTTTTGAACTAAGGCTTTACCTTAACCTATATTATCTACTTTATAATATGTATTACTTACCATACGAAAACTAAATTAGCTTATAATATTTTTAAAACATTATTCATTTAACCCAAAATAACTTTATAGCATATCTTGTTTTCAATGATGTGACATGTGGTGGAATCTGGAAAGTGGAAACCATCAAAAACCATGTATACAGTGATAGTTTGTTTTTATTAATATTTTTAATTTAACTAACTTATTATTAATGATTTAAATTTAATTAACTTAGTAGATTTGTAGTTTTATGCATATACAATATCTGAAATGTTTAAATATATCTTTTGAACATGATCAATGGTATGGAATAATTAAATTCGTTGTTTCTAATTTCAATATTTCATACATATACAGTATATGCAATATTTGATATTTTCAATCAAAATATAGCTCTTAATCAATGATTTAGAGAACATTAATGATATATAATAATTTAATATATAATAAGATAAAATGATAAATTAAAACATTTGTTGAAAAGATAACTCATACTTTAGTAGTATAAAACTGAATACACATTATGAATATATATAATGTGTAAAATAGTTATAACTCACCAAATTGCAATATATGTTATTCTTAATTTAGATCTTAGATGTAACAATGTAAATTAATCTAAATTTTCATATTCTTATATATGAATTTTTTAGATTTTTCTCATTGCGGTAGACAAAAATATGTAAGGAGCTGAGATTAAAAAAAATTAACATATTATTTAATAGTGATGCAACAGAAGAAGAAAAACATAAAATTATCGATACATTTTCACATAAATTTAGGTCCATCTAATTTTCCAAATTATAATCTAAAATGATTTTTTTTTTTTTTGTCGACTGAAAATGAATTTTTGACAAATTAATATTTTTCACACATAAAACTGTATTCGAACTCAAACGGTCAAACCAATGAAGATGTCAAACATGAAACATGATAGTGTCATCTTCTCGTGGTCGTGGTTAGCCTTTGGGTTGTGGGAGACGAAGACATACAGTAGTTAATAGATCCCGGTCGGAAACAGAACTATTCTATTAATAGGCATATCCAAAAGAAACACAAAATCAATCGAATATTCTAATTACCAAGTGGTTTCACTCAATTTACGGTGATATTCACTTTTTTACTCGTGACTCGTGAGGCAGGAACAAATAACCAGTAAAACAAAAAGGCAAAATTTACTCCTCTGCATAAATGTTTATTTTTTACCGGTGGTAAATTTTAATCACCAGCTGACGACGAATATGCCCTATTGCGGATCGACCAACTGAGTCAAGCCCGAGTCACACACATCGGCTTTTGATTTTGATGCGTTCCTTTGCAAAAACGGCGAAAGACGCAATCTTTTTCTTCTCCTCGATTTCACAGAGATGAACGCCGTCATTAGAGCAGCGATTCTCAGACCACAAAGCTATTCTTCTTCTTCTTCTCACCTGAAATCCGCGTTTTTTCATTCTACTCCCGTCTTGGAACGCAAACGTCGCACTTCCTGGGATTCGGTCAGTCTCTACCTCTCTCTCACCCATTTTACCATTTTGATTTTGGTGTTGACCCTCAAGCTAAATTTCCGTGCTTTGGCATCTCTTTGGATTCATGGATATCATTTTCCGTTGGGTTTGTGTTGCTCTTTAAGCGGGTTTATCTAGATTGCTGATTTGGATCGGACAAAAAAATGTTGGGACTTGAGATGTTTTCTTGTCTAAATTTCGACAGTTTCTCAGTGGATGGATAGATCTTCTGATTTTCGGTTTTACCAATCTGCAGAAAACAAATGTTCACAAGAAGAGGTTCAGGAGAATGAGGGAAAAGCAAGAATTGTTGCGAAATGTGAATTCTTTTGCAGCAAACATGTTTTCGGTATCATACCATCTCATCTATTGTCTTACGCATTTGTTGGTCTACATCTTTATGTAGATACCGAAAATTCTGATGATTTAAAAGTAGAAGAATCTGGAGTTATTGAAAGGGAATTAGGAAATGCAAGTGTGCTGTCTTGGTTTTTCATCTCTCTCTTGTGCATGACCCTTATTAGTGTTTCTTATTGCTCTTTCTAGAAAGAGTTGCATCTGTTTACGCCGTTTTGGGATTTTTAACTGTAGTTAACATTTTGATTCCAGAGTTGGCAAGATGAGTTTGACTATGATGATCACTCCTCCCGGAAGAAAACCTCGTGGTTCAATAAACAGTACGCCAAGGAACCTAATGGAAACCGGAATGGCAAACACGGCTCCCAGAATTGGGGTAAAAGTAAGAGAATGTCTTAGCTCTGTAGTTTACTCACTGCTTCCACAATCAAGATTCACTTTCTTCTTTAGATTTTAAGCCGTTGACGCGCTAATGCTAGAGATTGTAAGTAAAAGGCAGGCCAGATGAATTGTCTATGTATCTGTTGTTGGTTGGCTTTAATCTTGCAGGCTTTGAAATTCTTATGCTAGCTTACATTTCAATTTCAATGTCTTCTTGTTATTTTGTAGAGTCAATTTTGTTTGGCTGCATCCCTCGTATGAATACAATTGTTCCCTTGTTTGTGTAGGGCGTTTCGAGTTTTGTGAAGCTGACGAAGACTTTGACATGGACTATGTGTTTCGAACTGCTTTTGGTGGAGCCAGAGGTTTCTCTTTCTCGTTCACCTACGAAGAGGATGAGCCTCGATGGCAGCATCGCTCATCGAGGTTTTCCAAAAACTCTAAGAGGTCTTGGAGATCGAAATATGACGAAGAAGATGAAGATGAAGATGATGGGTATACTTCAACGGAATCCAGCGACTCTGAGTCTGAGCCAAACCAAGCTTCTCATAGACAGGCACTTGGCCTTAGCCCTTCTGGTCCCTTAAACCTTAAAGATGTCAAACAAGCGTGAGTTGGTTTAACGTCATGTTCAAACACGTCAACGCACAAAAGCTAACCATACATTCTTTCTTCTCACCACTTTTTACATCACATGGTATATCAGATATCGGATTTGTGCATTAAAATGGCATCCAGATCGTCATCAAGGCTCTACCAAGGTAACTAATACGATCTCTCCACCCACCTCTCTGTTCAATCTCCATATGATAAGTTTTGTTATTTCCTATGTGTTTTTGAATCTGTGATTATATGAAAAACAGGAGGCGGCTGAAGCAAAGTTCAAACTCTGCAGTGTGGCTTATCAATCTTTATGTGAAAAGCTAGCAGTGAACTAAAAAAGATAAAAAGGAAGAGTTAGATAGGTTTTGATTACTTGGAGTCATATCCCTTTTAACAATAATTTCCAAATTGTTTCACTTATAAAACTTACCTCAAAGCAATGCACTGCAAGATCCAACTTATGCCTTTTGTTCTGTTTTTCTTCTAAATTTACAAGTGATTGTGTAGTTACTATTTAGCACTCACTCTTGATTCTTTTCTCTGCCTCTGATTTGTCTTTGAACCTGTTATACCTGGTCAGACTTAATCACATGTCGAGCCATTACAAATATGAAATAAATAAAAACGATATAGTAACAAATGTTAACCCTTTTTCCAATTCAAGGTTTAAGATCTTCCTCATTAGGTCAAACTAAAGTGATAAGTCATTTTGATATTGAATTTGTGGTATCATTGGAAGCAATTAAATGAACATTTTCAATAGACTTTAATGGGGAGAAAGAAGTTGCTTCGCTTAGGTGGAGGAAAAAAATTCTCTACTTATGATTTGTGAATAAGAACAGTGCTTGGAGAACAAGCAAAAACTGTGAGCCAAAAAAGCCAAGAACCCAATAACATTCCATTTTCTGTCTTCTTTTACAAAAAAAACAAAAAAGAAAATATTCTATTTTTTTTGTTTCTCCTCTCTCTTTTTCCCTGAAAATCTCTACCAACTGAGCTCAAGCCGATTAAGAGGCAATGCTGTGTTGTACTACTCTCTGAGAGATCTAACGGAGATGAATGCCGCTTTAAAAACGGCGATTTCCAAACCGCAGAGCTATTTTTCTCAGCTGAAAACGGCGTTATTCCATTCTACTCCCGTTTTGGAACGCAAACGTCGTTCCTCGTCTTCGTCTTCGTCTTCCGTGGGTATACCTAGATCATTGTTATGGATCTATAAAATCTTTACCAGTTTTCTTATTTTCTTAAGAGAGAGTGAAGAAAGAAAACTGTGTTTATGGATTTGAAGAGGTCACTGTGAATACATCTTCTGATTTTGTTTGTGTTTTTAAAATTTCTGGCAGAAATCAAATTCTAACAAGAAGAAGAAAACGAAGAAATTTTTGAGGGAACATCAAGAAAAAATACGTCGCGCTGTGGAAGAACTTAAGCGTGAAAGAGAAGAGGTACATGAGCGTATTATGATTGAAGAAAAATTAAGAAACACCTTCTGCTACAAAAACATGTTTTAAGCTCTTTAGAAAATATTATTTCATCAATCACTTCTTCTCTTTGCTTTCCAGAATTTGGTTTTGTAAAGTGTGAAACTTTTGAGGTTAAAACTTGACGAACACACACACACACACACAAAACCCCTCATACGATCTGTTAATGAAAGGAACAGTTTTAGCTCTTATGTAATGTTTCTTGACTTGTTCATGACTTAAGTGTATCTTATAATGCTCTTGGTGTAATTAACGTTAGGCTGCCAGAAAAGCCAAAGAAGACGAGAATAATAGGAAACAAGGCTTCAAGAGTACGCGCAAAAGTAAGTGCTTTTTATCTGTTTGAAAATGTTTATTTTGTTGCTTTGTTGAATCAGAAAGTGGAATTTTGTTTTGGATACAATTACTAGTCATGATTATAAACATGTGTGTTCCACTTTTCAGACCGGCAAATGGGTTACGACGACAAAGAATTCGATTTTGTATTCAGATCTTTATTTGGTGTATCCAAAGGTTTCGAATATTCGACCTGTGAAGAGGAGGAACGTCGTTGGTGGTATCAACCTTCATGGTATTCTAATTACTCTAGGGACTCGTGGAGATCTAAATATCGATTTTATGACAAAGAAGAGGAAGTAGAAGATGAAGAAGAACAAGAGGAGGAAGAAGAAGAAGAAGAGGAAGAAAGACAACAAGAACAAAAGAAAGAAGAAGAAGATGGCTATGGTTCAAGAACATCCAGAGACACAGTACCTGACCCAATCCAAGCTTCTCATAGACTAACACTTGGTCTGAGCCCTTGGGGTCCCTTAAAACTTGAAGATGTCAAACATGCGTGAGTACTTGATTTGACTTCATGTTCAAGCACACATACATCATTCATCAAACTAACTTGTTTTCTTTTATTTTGGAATATCAGATATCGAACTTGTGCATTGAAATGGCATCCAGATAAACATGATGACTCTACCAAGGTAAACCAATATGATCTTATTCTCCTCTCTTTTCAATCTCTATTTAAGGATTTTTTTTTTATAAAAAATTTGTGCTAATTGAAACTATAACAGGTGGAGGCTGAAGCAAAATTCAAGCTCTGCACTGTGGCTTATCAATCTTTAATCGAAAAGCTACAATCAACTAAAAACATTTGAAGGCAGAGGAGGCTGATTATGAGTTAGATATGTTTTGATTTCTTAGAGATTTGTTATATAAAAAAAGAAAAACAAATGTTCTGATTATGAGTGAGTTTATGACCTTATCCCTGATCAAATACAGGATCCAACCAATGCTACATTATGCATTAATGTCCTCTCAATTTTTTTATTTTACTTATGCTATTCACACACAATTCATAAGATCAACCGCTACAAAAAAAAATCCAAGAAAAGAATCGGATCAGTTTGAGTTTTTAGGATTCATTATTAGCTATTACGTATTTTCTCACCTACAATTCGATATTGAACACTATAGATCTCTTAATTCCAGACATAGTAATTTCCTACCAACATGATTATCCAAATTAAAATACAAAACTACATGGATTTTCGATTTATATACGTGCAGGAGCAAAAAAAATGTTCAGTAATCATCACTTTTTAATAACAACTTGTCCAGCTAGCTTTAAATGAAGTTGTTACCATATAATTAAAGACTCACTGCGACTCTCTCTACTCGATTTGCCTTGTTAGGTCCTAATTGGGCTTAATATATTTGGGCCTTGGCCCATAAAACACTAGAGGTACTCGCGGAAAACCTAGTGAAAATTTCTATAACAACGTGCGCGGCAATATTCCATTTGTTCCACGAATTCGACTCCTCCTGAAAATAGAAAATATCAAAAGTCTCGGTGGAGATGAGACGGCGTTGACGCCGCTGAGGTGTCGGAATTGAAGAAAGAGTTAACGGAGAAAAGTGAGAATACTATGAAATGTTCTATAGTATTATTATTATTACATAAATGATCTTAAAAGAAGAAGAGGAAGTTGAGTAAAGCAAAAGGAGGAGACAAATCTTACCGGTTGAGAATTTGCCAACGCTAGATATGAGATGAAGAAGAAGATTATGACAAAAGAATAAGTAGATGAAAGAAGAATAAGAGGATGAGTGAAAACTTTCTTAGTAGGAGCTAGGACTGGAAGCCAAACCGGTTTGGTAGTACTAAACCAGGAAGAGAACCGAGTTACCTGAGCTCCGTGAAACAACTTTCCGTCGTCCTCTGTTTCTCTTTTGAGGGAGGATAAGCTATCAATGAAGCTGGACGGATCGTTCCAATGGCTATACTGAAAATTTGTGGCCATGCTTTCCGATGTCACTTCAGGTATCTGAGAGAGCATTCCGAGAGAAGAAGAAGAAGGTGGCCTTGAAGAGAGGCTGCAATGGCGTCTTAAACCGTTGGGATTAGATGGACCCTCTTCATCTTCTTCGTAATTCATCAAACTCCTCATTGAACCATAACCTGCGATTGCAAAGTATCGTACAAACCATGGAAACAGTTAATTTATTGGGTCCAAAGTTCCTAACTTCATCGTTTTTGCGCCTAACACAGTTCAGTAAAAATCTACAAGAAAAATAGACAAGATCTTGTCTTATGGTAAATTCCTAATTTTTTAAAAAATTGTTGTCAAGGAACAATAAAACATAAGTGAAACAAAAAGAAGAAACTTTCTGATGAGAGAGCAAAACGGTACCGTTCTGATCTGAGAGATTAGTGAACATTCCGGCCGGCGAGCTGCTTTGCCGGAGAAGACTGGATTCAACCGGTTTCGTCGTGTGATGATTATTCATACCCAGAAACTGATCCAAACCAACCGAACTCATCATCCCTTTACTCTGCCGCGGATAATGCGGCGGCAAACCCAGAAAGCTCGCCGTCTCGGTCTGCGGCGGCGGTAAAGTGGCGGCGTACGAAACAGAGGTGTTTGTAAACGAAACAGGAGACGTATCCTCGAATTCACTCGGATTCGGTGAGCCCAGCTCGTCGTTTCCCCCGTTAGAGCTCACGAATCTCGAAAGCAACCTGTCGGAGTCGAACCCACTCTTCTCGTCGTCAACGAAAGCGGCGAGAACCGAGCTCGGAGCTGATCGAAAACGAAGAAGACCCGACCCGGAAGAAGACATGCGATTCGGGTCGTAGAGATGATTATGGGTATTCGAATCCATAAATCAAATTAAAGATGCGACGAGTTTTTCCCCCTGTCTCTTTGTGCTCTGTTTCGTCACTGATATCTTAAGACCTCTCCAACTTCAAATGTTTCTATGGATTTCGGATTCTCGAGGTTACACGAGTTTCAGGTTCTTGATGCGTCACTTTTCCCGATAAAAAAAAAAATGAAACTTCAGCTTGAGATGTAAGCAGGTTGGATAATTTGGAGAGAGAAGAGCTTAAAGAGGAAGCAAAGGAGGTTTCGTTTAAAGACGAAGAAACAGAGAGAAAGAGAGAGGCAACGAAGAACGGTGAAGAAAGAGAGAAAGAGAGAGAGAGAGAGAGAGATGATGATGAATATTTATCGTCCTTTTCCTTCTGAGTTTCTGCGTCCAACTTTAATTGCTCAAGATAGCGGCGGATCGTAAAGCATAACAAAAATCAAAAATTAAATAAAAAATAAATACAGAGAAAAGATAAAGTAGAGAGGAAGACGTCGTTTTGAGCCGCCTGTGAGGCTGACTCACGGAAATACCGTTTTACAATTTTTTTTTTAACAATACATTTTTGGGATTTTTAACAATATTGAAAAGAAAGAAAAAAATGTTGAAGAGAGTGTAAATCCAGGAAACTAGCCCACAATTTTGTGGAGTATTTTTGATTTGTTTAATTAAAATCAATATTCATTCTCGGTTAAAGACGCGGACTGTACATGTCTTTTTTAAGCGATGTCATCCTAAGAAAGATAATGAATGAAGAGACAGCTCTAGGCATGTGGAAGGCATTGGAGAATGACTATCAAACAAAGTCCCTATCAAATAGAATCACCTCAAACATATGTTTGCAAGCTACAAGATGGAGGAAAGCAAAACAATTGAGGAGAACATGGATTCATTCCTGTAGCGTTGATTTTTCATGGCACAATTTCTCGATTTAGCACATGATCCAAAGATTTCAAGAAAGTTCAGTTGTTAGATGCTTGTGAATTTGCCATAGGCAATACTGTGCTCTCATGTGGTGTATCCTGTTTGTCTTATGGTTCAAGAAGACTATTCAAATTATTCCCCGTTGTATACTGCTTGTGGTCTGAGTGTATTAAGAAAATAGTTCCTGAATTGTGATTTGGTTTACAAGAAAGATATAGATGGACTGATTGATTTGGTTATAAGTATATGGTCTTAACAGTAAGATTAAATAACCATAGTCTTAACAAAACTTAAAGCTGTCATAACATAATATTCAGTAACCATAGTCTGCTAATCCATAATATTCAGTAACCATGAAAAGTTGACATAGAGCAAACCAGTATTATTGTGTTTTGGTAACTAATCCTAATTTGCAATGAATAAACTAGATCTTTGTAGAGAATAAGGAATACAAGCATAAGCACTACTACACCATGAGGCCAAAGCCACATATTCATAGAAAATACACATATACGATGTGTCATGTATTGTTCTACTAACACCATCACATCATTGTTTATAATAGTAAGTTGCTCATGTTCTTCAATTTATTGAGTTACAAGCAATGCTTAGGATCTGTGTCATGAAGCACTGTCGAGCAATCTATATTAGCAACAAAAGTTTCTCTTTGTAATTTAGTTAACAGAAATACTGCAAACTATTCGAAGGGAAAAAAAAAAAAAGAAAAAAAAAAAGAGTAGCTAGATGTGATCACAAACAGATGTGAAATGCATTCATAGCCTAGTCAGTGACGAGTAGCAACTTTCTTCTTCCTACTATGCTCGCCTTCGAGGCAATTTAGGATGGACTGGAACTTGGAAGATCTGATTTCGAATACCACGAAAGTATAAGACGACGATCACCACATTTGGATTGGAAGATCCGATCCAATACGGCGTGTCAAAGACCACAACCACCATGTTTGTTGTTTCCACTGGAGTTCAGTCACCTGTTAATCGTCAGGTCATAACGTGATTCAACCGCGTTCTTGAAGGAACCTGAAAATGCGTGTAAAGGAAAGGATTTGTGACTTTGTGATTATGGTTGGTTAAGGTGAACTGTTAACCCAAAATGGGTAGTCAAAACTCGTCAATAAATTGGTTACCGATAGAATCAGAGCTTATATTCATAAAACACAGGTCCTGAGCTCATTTGCAGACAATTCTCTTTGTAATAACCATAGTCTTAACAAAACTTAAAGCTGTCATAACAGTAAAACAAGAACTCAAACTTAGAAAAGTAAATCAACATGAAAACGCTCCTGGAATAGCAACAATGTGACTTGGTCATCTCGAGTCTACTCATCTCAATAAGGGGAATAGAGAGAAGAGAGTAGTAAGTAACAACTAGTATACTCTGTATATATCGAATGCTTTATCAACAAGTAAAGCAGATTTACCTGCAGATGTTTCCATTTTGCGTTCAAAGGCTTGAGTAACATATTGCTTCAAATTTATTAGGAATGTATCAACATAAGCTCCAACATAATCTAGGTCACTCTCACTTTTCAATAGCTTTATAAGCTCCAACATAATCTAGGTCACTTCTCAGTTCGCTTAACCTGTCACCAATGGATCATGTCACATGCGTCAGGATTGTTTCAGCAACAACTTAGGGGTGGCCAAATCCAAGCAACCCAACAGAGTTTGCTTCAAACTTATATCCGGAATCTTTTTCTTTAGCAATTCGGCTTAACCCAACAACTTCTCTCTCTCTCTCTCTCTATCTCTCCGTCTCTCACCAAACCCACGGAAATCGGAATAAAACCCAGATTAAGCTAAATCGAGCAATTGCTGAAAGCTGAGTGCGAACAGCATTGCTTTAAAGGCACGTTTCCGTCGGCAGGAAAAAAAAGAATAGAGAAGAGAAGAGAGATCTGATCACCGACACACAAAAGGATAGAGAAGGAAGAAGGAAGAAGCAGAAGAGTGAAAATGAAAGGAGAGTGAGATAAGGAAGGAATCTAAAGGGTTTATATATAGTTATATATACACGAGTTTAGTGGTCGTCGTCCCGTTTGGTGAGCTGCTTTTTCCCCCACTGTGATCCAAAAAACAAAAAAAATGATCAAGTATTTACAACTTAGTAACTAAACAGAGTTTGCTTCAAGCAACCCAACATAGTTTAAATCCAACTTATGATAGTCTTGCTAAAGAAAAAGATTCCGAATTGCTTCAAAAAGATTGTTTCACAGTTTTTTCTTCGGAATCTTTTTCTTTAGCAAGACTATTTTGAAGCCTTGTTTTAGTTAAGCCGTTTCGTAGTTATGACTTATGAGAAGTGTTGATTGCGAAATATAACAGAGTTTACATTAACGAAAATCTACTAAGAATGTTGGCATTAATGATATTGAAAAAGTTAATGTTACGTGGCCCAATTTTTAATTTTGGCTGAGCTCAAATCACATGCTATAATATAACAAACAAAGTTAGAAAGCTCTACAATGTGTATTTCATAAACTCTACTCCACCAACCTGGATTACCGNAAACTCTACCCCCCCAACCTGGATTACCGGCCCAGTTTAAGAGTATTTGCTGCTGTAAAAAAAAAAAAAAAAAAAAATAGTTAGAAAGCTCTCTAATGTCGGTCGATATATATTTTTAAGTTTAATTACGATGAACATATTGGATTTGAGTTTCCCGTGGTCCAAGATTTGAGCCCATGTTTATATTCCTTGTACATGCAACAAGACAATCTATTTAGTCGTGTAACTAGAGAGTTTACTACTCCTGCTTTTGTCACTGAACCGGTTAAAATTGGGCAGAGTGTGTCAAATTAAACCGGTTTTCTTGCCTTAAACAAGCGGAAACCAATATCTGATCTCTCTCTCTCTCTCTACGCAAATGTCAAAACTTTCGGACGAAATTGATTGGCCAGCGAGGGGATAACAGCCATTGACGCCGGGAATTGAAGAAAATCCCGGTGAAACGCCGCCGTGCGTATAATGCTCAAGGCCGTCCAGATCTTGGGTTGGTCATCAGGGTTAACCATCTCACAGAGATTGAGCAAGACCCGCAAGTCCTCCTCCTCGAGCGTCTCTCTCATCTCTACATCTATAAACCCTCTCAATCTCTCCTCTCTCACTTCGAGCTCTCCTCCTCGGAGAATCCTTTGCTTCAGCTCAACCCGGATGTCTTCCTCACCACCCGGGTCCGACCCAGTTCCGAATTCTCCTACTTCCGTCTCTGTTCAATCAGCTGTGAGTCTAATTATCATCTCTTGGAAAAAAGATCTTTAGGGCTCTTTTGGCCCCTTCTTCAATGGTGTCTTTTTGTTGCTGTATCAGGGCGATGTTCGTAAGATAAAGTTCTGTCAATGGTGTGGAGGGCCTACGAAGCATGAGATACCTGACGGAGAAGAGAAGTTAAGAGCTATTTGCACACATTGCCACAAAATCGCTTACCAGAATCCTAAAATGGTATAGTTTTGATTCTACTAACAAATTTTGTCTCTTTGTGTCATCATGAATGTTTTGATTATAAGGGTTCCTTTGTGAAATTGCAGGTTGTAGGTTGTCTTATTGAGCATGAAGAAAAGGTTTTGCTTTGCAAGCGTAACATTCAACCTTCACACGGTCTATGGTATATTACACAAATTACGAACCTTTTCTTCTTCATGTTTTGAGAAATGATGTAGTGTTGTGTGTGAAGTTAAAAGGTTGGATCTTGTGTGTACACAGGACTCTTCCAGCTGGTTATCTAGAAGTTGGGGAGTCAGCAGCAGAAGGAGCAATGAGGGAAACGTGGGAAGAAGCAGGAGCCACTGTGGAAGTTATTTCGCCTTTTGCGCAGCTTGATATTCCTCTTATTGGCCAAGTACACATACTAAAACATCTCTGCTTTTCTTTTCTTTCTTCTTCTTCACATCATTGTGCTTATGTTTGTCTACTTTGTTTTTTTTTTGGGAGCAGACGTATGTTATTTTCTTAGCAAAACTGAAGAACCTTCATTTCGCGCCTGGTCCTGAGTCACTGGAGTGTCGTCTGTTTGCACTAGACGAGATACCGTTTGATTCCTTGGCTTTTTCATCCATATATGTTACCTTAAATTTGGTGAGTATATGAACACTGAAGAATCTCTTAGTCTGCATTTACTAGATTTCTGAATAACATGTTTGGTTTTTCTTTTGTAGTACTTGGAAGATCTGAAGAATAAGAGACTAAAGTTTCACTATGGTACGATAAATAAAAGGTGCGTTCTGTGTGGACTGTGGAGTGATTGTTGAGAGATACTATTTGCAGTTTTTTCTTTTAGCTTTCACTTTTATGGTTAAATGTGACTCATTATGTGGTTTCTTCTTTCACAGGCCTGGAAGTAGTCCTTCAGATATTCGTGCCTTTACTCTTGATTATCATTTGCAGCCGTGACTCTGAGGTTTGACTATCCCTCCCCTCCTATACATATATGGTCCTCAAATGAGTCCTTTTAGTAAAAGTAGTCGTCTTCATATGATTGAAACTAACTAATATAAGAGAACTTTTCTCCAACAGCTTACAGAAGCAGCTTCCTGGACCTGCTTCATTCTTCCATGTTGGGTCTTGTCATTTCGCAGTTCGTTGACTAAAAGGGAAGGATAAATGGAGTTGCTTGTGTGAGAGATTGCTTGGACAGAGGAGAAAAAGAGGGAAGATGATTGTTTCCTTTTCAGGTATCTCATTGTAGATGTTACGGCTGAACAAACTGTTTTTGTTTTTGGTTTTAGTTGCCCAATTGTAAGAGGAGAAATTCACATGTGAATGCAAAATCATTTTGATCAGTTTGTGTATAATTTAGTCACCATGTTACTGTTATTACTAAATCTTGAGAGAGGGAAGAGAGAAAGAGAAACCGAAAGATAAGGTTTTTATTCAGACCAAAGCACTTGAGAAAACACAATAACAGAGCCATATAGGCAAATGTAAATGCATCAAATCAAACGAACAGACAAAGACCAACACAGAAGCAGCACAAAGATTCTTCAAACGAAAGAGCTTAGATTTAAAGAACCAATCATGTTTGCGAGAGCAGAACTCATATCAAGCTCAAGCTGAAGCTGCCGAAGTTCAAGTTGTTGCCTTAGAGCTGGATCTTCCACTTGCTCTGTTGCTACAGCTACTTCTTGTAGCGTCTGCTCAGTCTCCAAGCCCTGACCAGGAACAGATTCAGCGTTATTCAGCAGCTTTCCTTCATCACTGGTCCCAGACTTCTCAGCAGCAGAAGCAGCCACTGGCTCAGGCTTATTCACAGCACATGAAGCATGAACATGATAGCCACAAGCATAACAGTTATAAGACCAAAACCTACCATCCATGGCAACATTACATAGATTGCAGACAAGCTGATTCGCGTAACCAAACTGATTAAAAGACATAGCAGCAGGAGGAGGAGCACTGTTGTAGACAAGAAGAAGACTATGGAGAGGATGAGAGTCATGAAAAGTGACATGAGGCAAATGCGCGCAATGAACATGGAGGTCAAACTCACACAAAGGACAACAGTAAGAGAACCCTTTACCTCCGATGCAGCCACAGGCTCTGCAGAGGAAGGTACCGGCGCTGTAAGTTGTGTAAGGGACTAGAGTCAAGTGGTGGAGCCCTGCATGGGAAGGATGTTGCATCCCACGAGCTGCGTTTCCACATTGCTCGTGGAGATTGAAGTCACATGTTGAACAGATGTATGCGGTTGCGGAATCAGAGATGGTTGATTCGCAGCCTGAGCAGATTACTGAAGAATTATTTGTCTGAATGATCTGTTGGAGTTTTAGAATGTGTGGATGGCTGAAGTGTTTGTACTCCATTGATCACACTACTTTGGAGTTTTCTCTCTTTCGAATTATCAATCTCTTGTGTGTTGGGGATCATCATACTACTGCTTGTCTGCTTATAAGGTTTCTCTGACTTTGAATTTTTCTTAGTCTGTGTTGTTTTTGATTGGTTTAGAGTTTTTTTATTCTTAATATACAATTTGATGTGGAATTACCGAATTATTATGTAATAGTTTTTGGATAATGAAAAGAAGAGAGAGTTGAAGGAATCAAGCAGCGTTGAACTTGATAAAGTCAACTAGTTGAGTTTTAACTTTCAAACTCAGTTAAACAAACAAAGTCGTATCTCTTTAACTCCGGTTTTTTTTTTTTTTTTTTTTTTTTTAATTTTGAATTTTCACCATGTCCAATTATCGGGTGTAATCAACTAATCATTAGATTCCTACGAACCGCCAACAATTTAATAATGGCAATGATCGAACGACAGACAACATAAATATGATGGGCTCAAAATCAACATTTTTCTTTGCTAGCCATTCATTTTAGTTTGGGAAATTATAACCGATGACCATAAAAAAAGATAAAATTCACCAAATAGCCATATTAACGTGTGGCTAGAGTATTCTTTGTATAATATGTATTAATGACTATACTATCCTACTCTTCTTGTTTTTATGAAATTCTAACAATCCATTTCTGAATTCTCAACAAATGTGAGATCAATTGATGTTAATTATATCATACTTGATTCCGTTTCACCCATTCCAATCTTGAACCCCTCATTTCAAAAAGAGCATATTCAGCGTTTTTCAGAAGCTACGTTTCCGACGCCGAACCGTTTCCATGGCTTTTGTTATATCGTCCTCACCTACACTTTCTACTTCTTCTTCTCGGTCTATTATCTTCAATCCCCATTCTGTTTATTTTTCTTCAAAAAATTTCTATGTCATCAATATTTAAGCAAATTTTCATGTTCATCACGGTATTGTTGGGGACTTAACCAAATTGTTTTTGTGGGTGTTTTGTTTTTTGTGTTTTTGTGGCAATAAAACCAAATTGTTTTTGTGGGTGTTTTGATTTTTGTGTTTTTGTGGCATAATTATTGAGACCCAGAACATGTTCGACGAAATGTCCCAAAGAGATATTGTTATGTGTAGTAGTGTAGTACTATGATTGAGAGGTTGGGTTAGTAAAATTCTCTCTTTGTTGGAGAATTGTTATGGGAAGAAAAGAGGATATGATCCAAAAGAGCGGCTTGAAAGGTGATGGAAGAAGACTATTATAACAGAAAATCAATTTGTGTATATCTGTAATTTTGGAGAACATGTTTCGATTTCAATTGGGAAACATGTAAGTCTTGAACTAATCAATACTATTTTATTTTTATCTATGTAGAATGGAATATAGCTTCAAGGGTAATTTTGACCTGAAAATTTGGTTTTGGTTAGTCTCTCTATATTAATTTTGTAATGGCTATATTCTTCATTTCAATGCCCAATATGGTTAGATAGCTAATTGACCNTTTTCCATTAAAAAAAAAAAAAAAAAAAAACTAGTTTATTAGGCTTCGTAATATTGGTTTGATTGTCGTTCTTTCTTAAGGCTGTCTTCGAAGAAAATTCGTTTTCCACTGACCATGTTTCTGAGGAAAATTACATTTTCCGCAAGTTTTGATTCTTTCTACAATTCAGATGACAAATAAATATATATATATATATATATACGAGATAGACTAAACTAATTGTACATGAACTAGACTGCTTATTTTGACTGTTGCTAAAAAAATTGCAAATCAAAGTAGTTAAATCAAATTAACAGAAGTTATGATATCGTTGCATGCAAGACAACCCAAGTAGTAAACGTAAATCATTAGGTAACTAAGCTAAGCCTTAAGGGGACACTTACTTAAGTAACAAACTTTATGTTGTGTTGTCGAGAACGTTTTCCTAACTAATCAAGGATATTGGTGATTTCAGCTTAAGTAGTTTAAGAATTTGATAATACGAGGGAACCTACCCAGGCGGTTCAATAATTTGAAGAGCCTTAGGCAAAATAGAAAATATGGGCCTTTTTATAAAATAATTTTTTTTTTTAAATATAAAATATATGAATAAAATAAAATATGAGTTTTTTTCATTTATTTTCGAAAATTATGGGCCTTTTTATGAAAATTATGGGCTTTTTGTGAAAATTATGAGTTTTTTTTGTGTGTTTTGTATTTTGTAAAAAAAAAAAATAACATAATGGGCCTTTGGGCCCATGACGGTCGCACCGCTCGCCATGGGTTAGAACCGGGCCCCTACCTAACTAAACTACTTTATCCCCCACTATATACAATTGTACAATTAATATTAACAAACAACATATCACAATACACCAAACTAAAGTTATATACCCACTTTCTACCCGGCATTATTGTTTCTTTTTCAAATATGAATTACGACGAGTCATGATAATATAAGCTCCAACCATTCCATAGAAAGTCGTGTTAAAAATGACATCACTCGTTGGTATATAAAAGAAATAAAAAATATTATCATATATGTAAGTAAAAGAAAGTCGTGTTAAAAATGACATAATCACTCGTGATTTTGCTAAACAAATTTGAAAAATAGATTGAATAGTATTTTTCTATTTTATACTTAACTTTTAGAAAAATATATTGATCAAATTTAAAAACTATTTTCTTTTATCAATCCTATTCTACTCCATTAATTATTTCATCTAAAGGTAATGAAACGAACTTGAAACTTGGAAACTTCCATCAATGTCCACGACCAATTTGACACAGACATGTTCACACACCCAATACATAGAGCTATGTCCAAAATCATCATGTACACAAACATATACACATACTTGTAACTGCTGCTGATCGATAGACTTACTTATCATAAGCAGCAAACTGATCAGCAGGTGCACTTATCTCACTCTCAGCAGCACCAACAACATCAGCAACACCATTACTTGTGCTGGTCTGTCCAAGCAAACTACTTATCGAACGCGCCTTTACCATCCCAAGCTTCACTCTCTTCTTCTTCACTTCCACCACCACCGCCTTTTTCTCGCCGATTTGACCGCCTCGGCGACCGCCACCACTCTTGTTCGTGCTCCTTACCCTCCCTTTACCGAGATGATGCTCACAAAGCGAGTAACCGACAAGCGTTTGCTGACAGCATCTCCATCCCCTACCGTTAACGCGGCTGCACCGCGATCCTTCCTCTAACGCACCGCTCTTTTTCGCTTTCTTCTTCCCTTTATTACCGCCTCCGCCGCCACTTGCTTCTTCATCTTCATCTTCCTCTTCATGTTCCTCAAAGCTTATAAAGCTCCTTCTCTTCCTCAATGTGACAACCTTTTCATTCTTCTCGACAACTGTAAGCATACAAATAGTGAGTGGTGCAACCAAAGAATATAGTATGTACGAAAAAACAAGCTCTATATGCGTACCTTGTGTTGAAGAATCGGCTTCTCCTGCGGGATTTACATTCTTGCTGCGATTGTTTGAAGCAAGAAGGAAGGAAAAACTTAATATAAAGAGATGAAAGCGATCTATATAAGAGTGCAAGAAAGAAATAATAATAATAATTAGAGGACAACACGAGGTAAGGGTCGATATATGGGGACCATTCGTATAAGAGTATCCATGCTAACGTGCACCGTCATGAGGTGTGCATGTTTAGAGTATTATTGTGTTACTCATCGCTAACTACTGTTCTTTTGTGTTCCCAAATGTTTACGGTGTGACTAGCTAGATCGAATGACGATAATAAAACCATTTGAGAAAATAAATCAAACGATTACAAGTTCCGGATCGGTTAATTATCTGCAAAATATTATTCACATAAACCAAAAGCATTCTTTCTAGTTCTAAAACACCATGGAATTAAGTTTTAATTCTGACCCAGTTTCTGTGTTGGGTTTTTTGAAGATCTCTTATGAAAACTTGTATATTAATTGTCTAATTTATAAATTACACCACAGAGTTATAGATATCAGAGAAGAGAAGCAATTCTGAATTTCTAATGAATAATTACACCACAATCTTTCTCGAATTCACTTACCTGCCCGATGCATCAGAACTATTCTTCACGTCTACATCGCCATCACCATTATCACCATCAACCTTTCAGAAAAACAAAAGAAAACGAAGATGAGCGCAATTTTGAAACATTCCTTCTAAGATCTGCAAATGAAGAACAATTATTCTCCGGTGTAACTAAATTCAACCAATTATTTCCACACTCAGAGAAAAAAAAAAAAAAAGGAGTTAAACACAAACTGCACCCGAAAATTGAATTTTTTAATCTGTCGATTACAAATAGTAAGAAATGAAATTAGTTGTTTTTAAATTGGGTCTCCACGTATAATAGAACTCACCAAAGCTTTCTCATCCTCCTCCTTCTTCTTCTTCTTCTTCCTCATCGCATCTCTTGGAATCAACCGATCAGAAATCGGCGACAGTGGCGGAAGCTGGAGAGAAGCAAGAACTCCGTCGGCGTCTCTAGCTTCGCCGAAGAAGTATCGAGCGGTGGCCGGCGGTGACCGGTTAAAGTAGAGATCTGATAGAGGAACGGGCAGTAGAGACGAGAGAGGAAGAGGCACTTGTCGTTTCCGGATTCTCATCGGGAGAGAATTAGAAAAGATTCTTCCTTCTTTTGCTCTTTTGAATTTTGATTGTGTTTATCGAGATCTTTGCACCAAAGAGGTACTGTAGTAGATATAAAGAAGGAACAAAGAGTAATCTTTTTTTTTNTTTTTTTTTTTTTTTGTTTCCCGGGCTTGGCCAAAAAAAAAAAAAAAAGTAGAGAAGGCTTTGTGGTGTTGTGTAGTTCTTGGTAATGCTCTAAACTCAAACTCTCCCTATATAACTTTTTAATTGTTGTTGCACCCAAAAAGCAAGTAAATAGTAAATTGAGAGAGGAAGAGTCCACGTAGGAATGAGATTAGTATACCATTTTATAGTTTTATTCTTTTTTTATACATGCATTTAAGTATTTTATTTACAGAATCTTGTGTTAATTGACAATGTTTTGAAATCATCATAGATGTATTAGCTGATTCAACTAGTAGGATTGGGTTTTCTTAAAATTATAATTAGATAACATGATTACCATATAGACAAAACAACACACAAGATAAATTTTTACATAACCACACCATGTCAAATTATCGGAGGTGTGAAAATATTGAAGGAATTATTTGTTATTGGTTTGAATGTAGTTTTTTTTTTGTTTGAAGTTTGAACCGTGAATTACACATGTATAGTGTGATGATATTTTCATGTAGCACACTGACATAAGAACACAAATTTTTTTTAAACAAATATAGAGAACTAAAAGTTATATTTTAGAGAGTTATGTGCATTTGAAAAGAAGTAATTAACACAATTTTATAGCACTATGAAACAATATACATTGAAAATTAACCCACATATATATAGATTTTATCGAACTTGAGATGAAATTGAGGGTGTAATTTTTTGCGTTGAGTTTAGGAGGGAGGCACGTGGAGAGTAGATGTTGCACGTGCGGGAAAACCGGGAGAGGAGGTAACCGGTGGCTCATGTCTCTCGCTCATCGATGCCAGCTTGGACGAGAGAGAGGGAGTGGGTAGGGGAAGAAGTTTTATCTTAAGGCTTTCATGCGTGGGTCCCTTTTACATCTTTCTCTTTCTCCTCTCATAATGCCCCCTTAATTTTTGGTTTTTTTCGTTTGCCACCCTTTTTCTTTTTACCTTCTCTATTTCGCCACATCATATGTACAAGAGGTGCAGTGTGAGTAGCTGAAATGTTTCTATTCACACTTTTATCACTGTCAAAAAGACAGATCAAAGTTATAAACACAACTCGTTCACGTTTACAACATGGTCAGAAAATTATCTTTTATCCCATAATCCCATATATAAGGATACTATGGCATTAATTTAGGATATGTATGTCATGTGGAAATTGTTAAACATTTGTTCATTAAACGGAGAGGTATCATATCAATTTTTAAGGAATTACAAAAGTTAACAATAATAAGAAGAAGCAGATAGAGGAACGACAATGTTGCATTTGCACCCCTCATAGAAATAGGTGGGGATAGGCTGGCATGTCACACATGACACATTAAGCCAAAAATCGACAAAACATTTTTCTTTTTCCTTTTATGCTATTGCACATATGTGTAGGATAGAAAGTATACGGCTTGGCGTCTTAACGTGCACTCTGTTCATTAAAGTATATGTATTTTTTTATTCATTTATGAATTTCTAGAAAATGTTCACTACAGATTTCTCAACTATTGCAGTACTATCGTAAACTTATTATATATAGTTTTATGCAATTTACATACGTACACTTCCAAATTTAGTCCATGCTGTAGGAGACACTGATTCTTTTATTGTCGACTGTTCTGATGAAAGACGAAACTCGTTTTCTATGTGAATGTAACCTTTTGTAGAATTTACATTTACCGTACATCGATGCAAGTATGATCCATGCATGCCTTTAAACAGGAGTCTTGTAATTGAGAGAGTCCACGTGGTAAGAGAAACAAAAAAAGCATCATGTATTAGCATCCAATCCACTAAATTGGGTGTTAAGAATACTTTAAAACACACAATCCACTAACACCTCCTATATTCATCTCTAAATAAACTCTCAAGTAAAAAGCCCATTAATGAGACCTATTTAACTTAATGAGCCTAATTTACATGACCATCTTTATTTAGAAGCATTTTTCTTATATCACGTATTAGTTTCAGAAATAAAAAGAAAAATGTTAATTCCTTAAATATTCAAGTAGACAATTAATATTCTTTCTGAAATTGATTCAAATAATTTACCTTTGTTTTCGAACTGGTCCAATGTCGTCTCACTTAATCCTCTGTTACTCTGTACGGCTTAATTACGACGAGATGACACATGACGATGTATACATCTCTCCTTCTTGCCGTTGGCTCATATTCTTGACCGTATGAATGAGGAATACTTCTTTCGCAAAGGCGCTTCCGTTGGCTACTACCATGGAGTATGTCAATAACCTCTTCAGATTCATAATGATTCATCAAATTATGGAAGAAAAATGGACAGAATCTAGGAGCTAATATTTTGCCTTGTGTAGGATTTGAATGTGTTACGCGACGACATTCAAGAATTGAACCCGACTTATCCAGGTGGAGTTCCAAGAGTGTTTGAGAGAATCCATGAGGGGATCCATAAGGCTCTTCAAGAACTAATTAACCCAACAAGGAGATTTATCTTCAATGCTCTCTAATCTCTGTAATCATAATGTTGTCGCTATTTTTTGTCCTCAGATATGGAGACAGCACTCAAATCTAGGTTTCTCGGCATTGATTGTTCCAAACCCACAAATACCGTTAAACGGTTGGCTAAAGATAACGGGTTTACTAAACCATTCGAAAAACTCTGTTCTCTCTGGGATCTACAAGAACGCATCATCTCAGAACTGAAGTCCACGGCAGAAAAGAACAAGGTTTGCATGAACTTGTCTAATATCAAAATTCTTCTAGAGTTTTCTATAAAGTATAACAACAAAAGAATAATAATATTTCTATTGTGAATGTAAAAAAATTATATAGCTAAGCAAGTTTGAGTACATCAAAGATCAAAGATGTGACGGTGGAGAGAAAACCTTTTGATATCGAGAGAAACTTAGTGAGTGCGACGCTGAAGAATCGGAGGAAAAATCTTCTCAAGTATTATCAGGTTTCACTTAAATATTTATAGATTAGTTATTGCTGTATGCCTGTATCTACATGTTGTTTGCAAACATTAAACTCGCTAATGTTCGATTATCGAAGAAATGTACCGAAAGTTGGCGTCAAAGAAAAGCTGAAAGTGTTGTGATATGTGTGCTATGAATAAATAACTATGGTATATGTAAAAATAAAAAATAAGGAACGTTATGCTTTCTGTAAAAATTTACATTATGTTGTACGAGTGTATGACCATATACACTAAAATAGTCAGTTTTTCATTATGCGAACATGTACACTAGCTAGAAAGGCCTAAAACATATTTAGAACGTCCTTTAGACTTTCCTAAATTTGTTATTTTTGTTGTAAATCTTGTACACCCTTTGAAATGAATAATATGGTATTATAGAAAAGCTTACTAAATGTTCGAAATTATTTTTAAAATGAACACAAATATTTCGATTTGGGATATAGAGAAGAACATTTTGATGAAAATAAAACAAGCTGCTTTAAGAACACAACGCAACATGGCAACTACCATTTCTATTTAGTGGTGGTGTGATTCGATTGGTTGTTTTCTGACTTTTAAAGTAGTCTTATTATAAACAGGTTGCTAATTAATGCTGTATCTTAGAATAAAAGTTTGATTGGCTTGTAATTTCGGTTTTTCGTTTTGGGTTCGGTTCAATTTAATATTTCCGAGTTTAACTGAAACCTACGTGCGGAACACTTTAATTTCCCGCCAATAGAGCATGATTATTGGGGATATGTTATTAAAGTATCTTATCTCGATAACATAATATTTTTATTAGTATTTAATTAAAAGTATCTTAAAACTTAAGAAAAATATTTTAACATCTTTTATATAAAAATATTTTTCTTAAGTTTTAAGATACTTTTTATTAAATACTAATAAAAATATTATGTTTTCGAGGTAAAAAAAGTGGGAAAATATCACTGTTAATCATAGTCTTATGATCTTCTAGTTCCTCAATTAATTATTACTTGGCACACAGTGTGGATTGGATACATATGGACAACATGAAAATCGATAAAGCTAGGAGATTGTTCACTCAGAATATTACTACTCAGCCATTTGTAAGATACCTGAAACCAAAATGGACTGACCGAATCAGTCATTATCACCCAAATTATTCAATTCTACTCCAATGCAACAACAAATTACTACTAGAATCTTCGACCCAGTAACCCTCTTTCAATTACGTTTCCAGGAGAGACAAAAGAGTTTTGATCATAAATAGAAATCGGAGCTCTATTTAGAAAAATCGGTAATTACCACCTGAAGTTGATCAGAGACAAAAAGATTCGATTTCGTCGAGAACATTTATTAGAGTTTTGGTACGTTGAATTAACTCGCGCGTGGATGTATGTGGTGGTAGAAACGGACTCTTATTCCATGATTAGTGACTTGGGATTCAATTTCTGCAGCCGCACAAAGAAAAGGATCCCCTACCACCTATATATAAAGTGTTAATTTCCAATTCTAGATAAGCAGTAAATCGAAGAGAAAATGGAATATAAAAAAAAAAATGTAAAACATACCCTGAACAGTAAATACATTCGATTTCCCCTCAGATCCGTAAAACCCCTTAAGCAACAAGCTTATGACTCTGTCGCTTCCTGTGAAAGCATTACACACCATGGTATCTCCCAGATATTCCAGAGAAGGTGCACTTACAATGTAGATTTTATCTCTGCTCATAGACCAAAAACTGCCAAATGGAAACCTCATGGAAGCACCATGATTGTATGCCTCAGAATGGACTGCCAAAAAAGATCATTCATAAAAAAAACAAGAAAAAAAAGAAGAAGAGAAAACAGAGCATAGGAACAGAGAGAGAAAGAGAGCAGACTACATTTCCCTTTTAAAACTCCACGCAAGAAAGACAAAGCCGTGTCTAGATCGTACAAAGCTCGTAAACGGACTCTAATTGACCATGATCATCTCAAATTCATATTAAATTGATGTTTGTGATAATCAAACACTATATTTATTTATATATATTAACAATTTTGCAACACATTTTTGTTTATCATAACAATAATTGACTCTCTCCAAATTTAAAAAATTACAATATAAATCTAGGTGACGATTTCTCAACAGTAATCTTTTGTAGATTTTACTGTAGATCGATGCAAGTATGATCCATGCATGCCTTTAAAGAGATGATTAGTGGTTTGGAGAGGAGTCTTGTAATTGAGACAGTCCTGAGGTCTTCCAGAGATGAAAGCATACTTCGGTTCTTCATTTTTTGAATGTCAACAACATTTGAATGCTTTATGTAAGATAACTGGATGAAAAGAGTTTGGTTATATATATCCAAATATTGTTTTGACCATATTAAATTATTAATGATACAAACTTACTCCATAAAACACATGTTGAGTAAATAACATTACTAATTTACTAAAGAAAAGTATTTTACATCATTATAGTAACAACTTACTACTTTATAAAATAAATTAATTTCATGGAGATTTCATTTTACTGTCTCAAACAACATCAAAACTTTGTTTTAATGAAAAATACAAACAAATTGTTACACATAGCATTAGCCATGTTAATTACCAGTGGTTATTTGAATAATTAGTTTATCTAAACTCTTGTCATTTATATCATTACGTTTGATAAAATTATCAGAGAACTCTTTTTGTCATTAAGAAATGAGACCAATTTTAGATTTTTAGATTTAACTAAACAAGAACACAATCACTACTACATTATGTCCTCTTATATTTTGTATACTTGTCATTCAATTTCTATCCCCAAAAAGAAGAAGCTAATCATATTTTTACCAAAAATAAACAGTTTTGATAACCATTTGTTAATTTTTTGGTAAGACAATTAAACACATAAATAAGCCAAAACTGTATAAGTATCTGGTCAAAGTGACTACGCAACTAATCCTGACCGTCCGGTAACGGCAAGGTGTTATCTTCGCCGTGGAATATAGACGTCACGTCATTACTGTAAACCGGAGCACAGATAATTAAAAGCCCTCCATCTCTTCTGTCTGATTGAGCCTCCGATTTGTTTTCTCTATTGACAGGATTTTTGATCGTACCGGAAGAAGGTGAAATCCATTGACGAATCGGAAGGTCCAAAGCTCTCGCTGACGACTTCTCAACAGTAACCTCTCCGGAGCTGAATCGTCACCCAATTCCCTTCACCTTCTAACCGTAATTGTTCAGCTTCCTCATTCCAAAGCTCTCTCTTACGTTTCCATTGCAAAATCTGCCTCAATTTCGGATTTTTCTACGGTGATTTCACTGTCCTGAAGGGTGTCTGTTTAAAAGGCAAGAGCTTGGGGTTTCTCCAATCTTAATTGCATTTTTTGGGGGTTTTTCATACAGGGATTAGGGTTTCAGAATTGAGGGAATTTGTGATTATGTTACACCCAAAGGGCTTTGGAGATCCAGGGTTTGCCGGATAATGGTTTTCCGCCGATAGGAACATAGCAGGACGCAATCATCTTCGCCTTATGACGCAGCCTCATTTGGGTAATCTCTCTTTTCAAATTCGTTTTCCGATCATCTTCTATATACTGAAAATTTTGTGTTGTGCGGTAACAATGTCGTTGAAGCTATGTGCGTTCTTATGATTTACAATTTTGTGTGTTCTTTCTCCTGTGTTTATGAATTTTATGTTTAATGGTTCTTAGACTGTGCAGTGCTCATCAATCTACTCTTTATATAAGATAATAATGTTGATTATGGTTTCTTATCAAGCAGGATAACAAAGATCTAAAGGTGTTATTGATGGGTGAGGAAATATCTAGCGCAGTGAACCTGGATTTGAATCTGGGTCCTGACCCGGAGTTAGGTCTCGAGCCAGTAACGATTAGTAGTACTGCTGCGGAGCTGATTGATAGAGACTCTGAGCCGCTGAGAAGGTTTAGCAGGACTCGGCACCGGTCACGTTTCAGGCAGATTAGTAGACTTCCGGTTTTTACTGAGATACATAGCCCTGCGATAGAGCTGAGCCAGTTAATGATCAGGTCTGCAAATGGAGCTGCTTTACCAGCTGGTGAAGGAAGCATAGCTGGTGGTGGAGAAAGAGTCGACGAGGAGTCGAAGAAGTGCGAGAAGGGGAGCAAATTGTTGGAAGAAGAGAGTGTGACAGAGGAGAAGAAGGTTATGGAGAAGAGCATTGGAAGCGATGGGAGCTTTTTCGATTGTTATATATGTTTGGACTTGTCTAAGGAGCCAGTCGTCACTAACTGTGGCCATCTCTACTGTTGGTCTTGCCTTTACCAGTGGCTGCAGGTCTCAGAGGCAAAAGAGTGTCCGGTTTGCAAAGGGGAAGTGTCTGTGAAGACCTTGACGCCAATCTATGGCCGTGGGAAGAACAAAAGAGAGTCTGAAGGGGTTCCAGATGCCAAGATCCCTTCGAGACCACAAGCTCGGAGAACAGAGAGTTTGAGGACTTCGCTTCACAGGTCGGGTTATGTAGCGACGGAGATGATTCGACATTTACAGGAGAGGCTTGACAGGGAGTCTAGTGGAGAGGAAATGCGCGCGAGACCGTTTCTTAACCGGTTTATGACTTCGAGAGGAGTGAGAGCAGAGCAGAGCCAGTCCATCGCAGCGTTGATTACACCGTTAGATGATGTTGATATCGTTAACGACATCGGTCTGATCTCAAACACTACAACAACAACCCCTGAAAATGATAGGGGAGACCCATACGCGAGGGAAGATCCATACCTGAGGACCCCTTTTGCTATGTCGATCCGGAGACGGTTAAGAGAAGAGAGAGCTGCGAGGATGTCGTCGTCGACCTCTGCTGAAAGATTAATGGACGCTTATTTGACGACGAATACATTGGGGAGGAACCAAGAGCCAAACCAGAGCGTTGCTGCTGTTGGTGTTGAAGACAGAGACTCGTTCTCAAGCATTGTAGGTGTAATGAACTCGGAGAATCAAGTTGATACTGCAGCTGAGATTGATTCTATGTTGACTGTTTCGACTTCTTCGTCTGTGAGGAGACCTCATGAGAACAGTTCGAGGGTCTCTGATGTAGACAGTGCAGATTCTCGTCCACTGAGGAGGAGAAGGAGATTGGGTTAAAAATGGTTTATGACTTCCATGGTTGGTTGGTGGAAGATGATGAAGGGAGGAAGCTAGGATGATCTTTTAGTTTGAAAGCTGCTATTTAAATTGTTTTGGTTTAGTTTTTTTTTTTTTTTGGATTTTGGATTTTTAGTTTTGGTGTTTTCTGGTTTATGCTTAGGGATCAAAATTAATAATATTCAACTCCTTATATATGTTCCGATTTATGTAGTCCAACATTTTCTTCCATCTTTTTTTATTGTCAACTCGAGCATTTATTTCATCTAGTGAAATCGAACGTGAACGTGTTGCTAACTCTCTGTATTTTGTAATATATATTTATATAGATATAAACCGAACAAGTAGTCGCTTTGGCCGAGTGGTTAAGGCGTGTGCCTGCTAAGTACATGGGGTTTCCCCGCGAGAGTTCGAATCTCTCAGGCGACGACTTTTTTTTTATTTTATTTTTTCCTTTCAACTTTTGATCTTATTTTTTTCTCCCAGCAAGTATGTTTTATCAAAAAGCAATTATGTTATTTTCTTCACGAGAAATTGTGGTTTTATATAAAAGAAAAAAAAGAATCAGAAAAAGACACCGATGGATGAGTGTGCGCGTGTGTGGGGTGTACCATGTCCTGCGGTTCCATGCACGAGCTCAAGAGCCATTAAGATACAAAACTAGTTTGGATTGTTGATTGTTCTTGGTATAACTTTCTTGTCCAAAAGTTTGTCTTCATTTAACGAAGATTTCTTTTATAGAAACAGAGACAAGAACTGAGTTTAAAAGCCTCCACATTGTTTAGGTAGAAGTAGGGCTTGAATACTTTTTCATCTTGTGATTAAATGATGAAACAACATCTACAAAAACTCCACTAGACCTTATATTTATGGCTAATTTGTTAACCAACCCCTATGCCCATAATTTGTAGGGATCTCCAATAGAGTAATTTAGTTCCTTCTCCATTTTCGGGTGTTCAAATTGGAGATCTTCTCCGCTTGCTCATTTTAAATGGCCAAGTCGCCAAGATATCAAAACCCCCTTATTTTTTTTTTGAGATATCAGAACCGTTTAGCTCAACTAACTATTTATATAATATAACACTTCCATTAGTTAGGTTTTATATATTAAAAATATGTATTGGAATGCTACTTATATCTTACCCTACCTTATTTTTCTTTCAATCATTGTTGATTTTATAATTTATATGTTTCCATTTGATAAAGATAACCTATCATGTGAATATCTTATTAATTTGTGTAATATTTGCCTAGATATTTAACTCCAATCAAAACGTAGCAAAGTATTTTTATAAACAGAATGAAAATCTGGTAGTTTTTTTTTGTTGTTGTTGATAAATATCAGAAAGCTATACAAGTTTTGAAAGAAAAACAAATCATACGAATATTAGGAAAAAAAAACAAACAAATAAAGACGAGAAAGGAACCAACCTCGGTGAAATTGAGGGTTCGTAAATTCAAAAGTGTAATAAAGATAGAACAGAGCACCATTAATGGCTTTCATCGAAACCAACAACAAGACAGGACACAACTATCTCCGTCTTCTCCTGCCGTCTTAATTTCGTGTCTTGGTAATCCGCGTTTCTTACTTTCTTCCTCTTAATTTTTCTTCTTCTTCTTCTTCTTCAATCTCTTTCTTATTTCGTCTCCCTCATGTGAATCTGAAGCAGAAACCTCTATAGCTCGAACGCCACCGTCACGCCTGGAAAATTCCTTCCGGGGTAATTTTTTTTTCTCCCTCTCTCTCTCTCTTTTTTTTTTGTTCTTCCAAATTTGGGGTTTTTACTACTCTTGGGTTGTTTCTGAATCGAGAAAATAATCAGGAGCCAAGGAATTGAGAGATAGGTTTTCGGTTTTGTTTTGATTTTTTTGTTCATGGTGCTCATAATCTAAATCTCAAGAGGCATATTGTGACGAATCTGGCTACTCTTTTGGGAAATTCTCTAATATGGGCTATGCTCCTCATTCTCAGTTGTCTTTTGAATTGCCCAGCTTTTTGTATGCACTTTTATTAATCCTTGATTTTGACTTGAGCTTCATTTTGGTCTCACCCCAACTTATTTGATTTCAAAATTCAAATTTTACTATCCTTTTTGAGATCTTGTGTATGAACTCATCTGTTAGCATTAGCTCAACAATATTCATCCTGATGTTTGTTTTACTTGGTTCTTATTTCAGCTTTGGATCTCATTCTCTTTGTTCTTGCTTAGATTGAATAGCATGGCCACTGATTATATGATTTGGAAGCTCTTTCTCGTTTGTCTAGTTGGTTTGATAGCATGTGGTTGCTAACTGTTACTGCAAGCTTTAGCATTGCTCATAGGCATGAGAGGCATGTTGATGGAAACTTCACTCTTTACATTCAAAGCCTAACCTTTTAAATTCTCTTAACAGTTTGAAAAGATTGTGAAGAATCAAAGAGGGACCTGAGAGACACGAAATTGGCTCAGGGAAAGAGGCTGGCAAGTCTCAGCTAAATGTTAATGAAACTTAGTCACAAGAGTTCCCAAGGCTAACTTTTATAAGGTTGGACCGATTTTATAAGACTGAAACTGCAATAGATTATTGATTCTGTTTTCTGAGAAATAAAGAAAGAAACTTGATCAATTTGAGCCAAGTATCTACCTCCTAACCTACTTTTCCTCAGTTTTTGAACCAACATGTTACCTGCTTGCTTACTAGTAGAACATTTCGAGGTTTTTTGGTGAGCTTCCTGCTGATGTATATAAAGCTTACACTGGCCATTGTTTCTTTTCTTGCAGAAGAACAAAGACAAGGACAGTTTTACTTAATCTGCTAATAGATAGATAGAAGAAAGTTCTGGGTTTGGATTCTAATGGCTCCTGGTGGCAGTGCTTTGAAAGAAGCCCTAGAATCTAACTCCACAGGCCTAGATTATGAGGTTAAGATGTCAAAAGGAGAGCCTAACAACAGCAACAAACCAGCAAAGTCAAGCAGTGGCTCCTTTGGAAAATATGGGATCCATTCAAGCAATGGTGTCTACGAGCTCCTCGAATGCCTCGTTTGTACAAATCTCATGTATCCTCCAATCCATCAGGTGTGCAACTTTTCTTTCTCCGGTAGTTCACTGTCCACTAATGTTCTTCGTCCTGATCTATATTTTGTCTACTTCCATACAGTGCCCCAATGGCCACACATTGTGTTCAAGCTGTAAGCTGAGAGTGCAGAACACGTGCCCTACATGTCGCTACGAGCTAGGCAACATAAGATGCTTAGCTCTCGAGAAGGTTGCGGAGTCGTTGGAAGTTCCATGCCGGTACCAAAACTTAGGGTGTCATGACATATTCCCATACTACAGCAAGCTCAAGCACGAGCAGCATTGCAGGTTTCGATCCTACAACTGCCCTTACGCCGGCTCCGAGTGCTCGGTGACAGGTGACATCCCAACGCTTGTCGACCATCTCAAAGATGATCATAAAGTCGATATGCATGATGGCTGCACTTTCAACCACCGCTATGTCAAGTCGAATCCACACGAGGTCGAGAATGCTACATGGATGCTTACGGTAAATTCTATATATTCAACTTCATTGTTCCAAGATGCATCTTTTATTCAAGATATAAGAGAAAGATCTTTGCCTTTTCACTACTTGAATTAAGTCTTGTTTCGTATGATGGTTTTGGTTTCAGGTGTTCAATTGTTTTGGAAGACAGTTCTGTTTACATTTTGAGGCGTTTCAGCTGGGGATGGCACCGGTGTACATGGCGTTTCTAAGGTTTATGGGAGACGAGAACGAGGCGAAGAAGTTCAGTTACAGCTTGGAAGTTGGAGCTCATAGCAGGAAGCTGACGTGGCAAGGGATTCCGAGAAGTATCAGAGACAGTCACAGGAAAGTAAGAGATAGTCAGGACGGACTCATCATCCCTAGAAACTTGGCTTTGTACTTCTCAGGGAGTGATAAAGAAGAGCTTAAGTTGCGAGTCACTGGACGGATTTGGAAAGAGGAATAAGCTGATGATGATGATGATAACATATAATGATGGGAGATAAGAAGGGAAGAAAGATGATGATGATGATTTGATTGAATTGAAACGGATGATGTACATAGCAGAGTCTTGAGAGCTTCTTCATCATGTGGGACAAAATTTTCTTGGGTTTTTCTTTCTTCAACTGTTTTGTTTAGTATCTGTATGAGATTTTAAATCTCTCATGCTCGGTTGGAATATTTCTGTTGTTTTGCAATATTACAAACTCTTGTCTTGTAATTTTCCTCTGATTTGTTGGAAAAATTAAAGACAAAGAAAAAGTTTTTTTTTTTATTCTGTTCTTGGATCAAAAAAATTTTGGTTTAAATATATTATTTTATCGTATAGTATGATTCATACTCTTGTCTTCTTCATCATCTTACTAATCATTCATGAAAGTTGTTGGATTTGTCAAGAACGCTTTACGTACCAAAATGATAATTTATAAATCCAAAGTTCAATAAAATGATGTGTTAGAATATGAATGAATGAATGATTAAGTATAAGTTAGTAGTAGTATAGATTATATCGGTTTACAAAAAANTAAAAAAAAAAAAAAAAAAAAAAAAAAAAAAAAGTATGGATTGGTTAGGTGAGGACGTGCAAGACGTGAAGGCAACTTAACATTTTCCTACGTTGGTTATATTTAATTAATTTTTATTGCAAAAACTAACAAGCAGCGAATGTGTTTTTAGTTTCCCGACTTTATCGCGGAACAGAGAAACAGAGAGACTTACAATAATTTTGAGAAACCCAAATAAGAAAATTTATTTCTTTTTTTTTCCTTTTCATCAAACTTCCAGATTTCCAAATATTTCAGGCTCGTTGTTTTTTTTTTTTTTTCCAGAAATTTGACGTAACATTATTCAAACTTCCGAGAACACAAATCTTTTTTTGTTGTTTTCTGAAGAATCCAGTCTCATCATCATCATTTTTCTAAATGGCAGAATCGAGGTAACAATTAATCATCAATTTCTTCGAGTTATGTTTTACCCTGAACGTTATCACAACCGCGATATGATCTAAAATATGTTTTGCGAATTGAGTTTTCAAAATCGATTTTCCTCTATAAACAACCGATTTAGACCCATAAACATACGAAAGATATATCCGCATTAATGCACATTTTCAGATGTTATTAACAGATAAGACAGAGATCGACAGAAACAGAATCAAAACTCAAGAATAAGACAAAACAAAGTGTTGGCATAAAGGTCCTGAAGAAATGTTCTGTTGCGGAGGTGCGGATGAGGAACCCGCCGGTCCGCCCGCAAACAATTATGCAGCCCCTCCTAACAAGGCCGGAAATCCAAATTTCGGTGGTAAAAATCCCTAATTTCCCTCCATAATATATGTTCTGGAGTTTTCACATCACCAGCCTTAGCATTTGCGTTTGCGTTCTGCGTGTGTTGAACAGGCGGAAACAGAGGAGAGCCGAGGAATCCGAACGCACCGAGATCAGGAGCTCCTGCAAAAGTTTTGCCGATAGAGATCCCAGCAATTGCATTGGACGAGTTAAACAGAATGGCGGGTAACTTCGGCAACAAGGCACTGATCGGTGAAGGTTCTTATGGACGTGTCTTCTTCGGCAAGTATAAAGGAGACTCTGTTGCTATTAAGAAGCTTGACGCTAGCTCTTCTGAAGAACCTGACTCCGATTTCACCTCACAGGTACACACAATAATAATATTGCAAAAACTGACGCTAGCTTCTCTTTTAATGGCGTTTTCTAACCTAATAAGTAATATCTATTGGAAATATTGGAAAGTTATCGGTGGTATCACGGCTCAAACACGAACATTTTGTGGAGTTGATGGGGTATTGCTTGGAGGCAAATAACCGCATTCTCATTTACGAGTTCGCAACCAAAGGTTCTTTACACGATGTATTACACGGTACGTGAAACCAACTCTCACTACTCATATGTTAGTATCTATGTGAATAATGTGATGTATGTATATGGATTTAATCTTTAGGGAGAAAGGGCGTGCAAGGGGCTGAGCCAGGGCCGGTGTTGAACTGGAACCAAAGGGTCAAGATCGCGTATGGAGCAGCCAAAGGGCTTGAGTTCCTTCATGAGAAGGTCCAGCCACCAATAGTCCATAGAGATGTGAGGTCGAGCAATGTTTTGTTGTTTGATGACTTTGTGGCCAAAATGGCGGATTTCAACTTGACCAATGCATCCTCTGATACCGCGGCTAGGCTTCATTCTACTCGTGTCTTGGGAACATTCGGCTACCACGCTCCAGAGTATTATTACCATTAACCCCTCAATTCATCTCTTTATATGGTCTTATTGTTCTTATGTTTGCGTTTACAGTTTGAGAAAAAGTGTTTGATACGGAAGAAAAACGTGAAGTAAATATGAAAACTAGTTAACCAATGGATTGTTCATAAATAAGGTAAGAATGTTCTTGTCTTAGGTATGCAATGACGGGACAGATAACGCAGAAGAGCGATGTGTATAGTTTTGGTGTTGTGCTTTTGGAGTTATTGACGGGAAGAAAACCCGTAGATCATACCATGCCTAAAGGCCAACAAAGTCTTGTTACTTGGGTTCGTACACAAACTAAACTAAATATGTTCGAAAGGGTCCATATATTCCTTACTAAGCCCTTTCATCTTTGTCTTGTTGTTGCAGGCAACTCCGAGACTAAGTGAAGATAAAGTCAAACAATGCATAGACCCTAAGCTTAACAATGACTTCCCTCCCAAGGCAGTTGCTAAGGTCCGTTGTACATTTTTCTTTTCATCAAGTAGTAAGATATTTTGATAATTGGTCTCATGGCTTATTGACCTTTAACCATGAGATATGCGAACCTAGTCATCTTACAATATAGAAAACGTTTTGCATTTAGATCACTCGGAAATTTCGTGTGTTGGCCAATTTGAAGTTAATTGGCAGTAAACAAATTGGTGTTATATCGTTTTACATATCAAGTTATGTTTTTCCATCTTTGATGTGTAATTCTTAACATTTTGTATACAATGGGAATCAAATATGTTGAGTTTATGAATACATTTAGAAAAGTTTTGTTCGTCTCATATTGAAAACTAGAGATCAGTTCTTCTAAATTGATGCCTAAAGGGTTTTATGGTTTAGTATTCTAACGTTAGATTTTTTCTTTGTGGGTGGTCGGACAGTTGGCAGCCGTGGCAGCATTGTGTGTTCAGTACGAGGCAGATTTCCGACCCAACATGACCATTGTTGTCAAGGCGCTTCAGCCTCTTCTTAACTCTAAACCGGCTGGTCCTGAGTCTACTGCCTAAATATACCATTTATCTTGTTTTGTTGTTGTTGTTATGGATTTCTCTTTCTCGTTTCTGTTCAAAGAACTATGATTGTTGGCTATAAGATGTTGTTATTTAATCGAATGTAACTTATACTTTTCACTGGTTTAAAGCGCTCTTTTTTTTTTTCTGGGGTATCTAAGCCTTGAATTGAATTTTAATTACAGTTTTCGCTATTTTGAGGAGTCAATGCAAGAAATAGTAAAATAGTTTTGAGACATGAAATAAAGAAAGATAGATTATTTTAATTTGACCAAGATAGATTATTTTAAAGTGTTGACAAAAAAAAAACATTGTTTTAAAGTTACATTATTGAATTTCAAGATCTAATGTCGATAAAAACTTTAAAAATTTATGTGGATTGTATATAATATTAGTTTGTTCACTTAATTTTTGCATACATACTTTAAAGACACATAAAATTGAAGCCACACTAATGAATATAATCATATTATATATTCAATTTTTTTCTTTTGAGTAATAGGTGAGTTTCTTTTGGATTGAAAGATTTCTATGGCTTTTTTAATTAGTTTGTCAATACATATGAATACGATGCCATAAAAAAAAAAGGTACTTTGGGTATCTTTGCTTTCACTTTCGTCTTTAAAAAAAAACAGACAAGTGTCCACCATATGAAATGAGATATCTAACAAATTTAATTAACCTGTGTCTATGATATCGTGACTATGCTATGAAAAAGTTAGATATATCATTAACCTTTGTAATATAAAAGGTTTATTGTAGTATGTGAATTTTATGTTTTATGATATGCGATCTAGTAATCTTATAAAGTTATAAGCTTTCATCGTCGTATCAGTATCACAAATCATGAATAAAAATTACAACATAATGACCACATCATACCCACACATGACCTGACTAGCTCAAGTCCCAAACAAAGACTCCACAAATGTAAATACCATATAAAAAGATATTTTTTTTGTTCAAAAGAAAAAAGATATTTGTACGTTTATATAAGGCAACACATTTCATTAATTTCATATTGCCAAAAAAAGAGAGGGAACACTGAAATATGGTTCAAATTAAATAAAAAAGATTTACCCAAAAGTCCGTACTGTATAACAGGAAAGTACATTTTGAGGTATCTCTCTCTGCACAATTTAGGTCTTTTAACTTTTTTTAACAGACCCGTCGTCCCCTCTTTTATACCCAGCAGCTCTCTCTTCTCTCTTCTCTCTCTCGTAATATATTTACTTATTAGCTTCCGAATCTCATCGTCATCGCTCGAGGAACCTTGTTTCGCGTCTCTTTCCAATCCAATCCAATTCGATTTGATTCGATTCGATTCCTTCCATTCGGGATTCGAGGAGGCGTAATCCGTAGAGATATCGTGATTGGGTTATCCAATTTCGCCAGACGATAGATCTCGATCGAATGCTTTGTCCACTTTTCCGATTGGAGCTGGTGATTTCCTAGTCCGATTTGACGGAATTGAATCAGACGGAGTCGCTTCTCGTTTGAGTTTTTTTTTACTCCGAACGCGCCCGTGGGGAGTTGATTATGGAATCATTGTTTGATGAATATAAACGAGTGTAAAAAGATGCCGGGTTTAGCACAGAGGAATGAGCACTACTCTTCTGGGTTTTGGTCCAAGGACTCCGATGGAGTCAGCTACAATCAATTGCAGAAGGTACTACTTTCTCCATTTTCTTATTACGTGTTTCGAGATTGGATTCTCAGGACTTTTGGCATTTGAAAATTTAGCTCAGATTAGATCGTTGCCTATGAGTTTTTTTTTTTAATGAGTGTTTAGGTACTTCTGATTAGAGAGAAATGATTAATTTTGTGTAGGTTGTATTGATACTGGATAGTTATATATGCTCTGATCGCAGGACAAACCCGAATTTGTGTGTTTGGAATGATATTTGAAAGCTGTTAATTGCTGTATGTACAGTTTCATGGTTTTGAATTTCTTGTTTACATGTTCTTTAATCTGGGATAATGCCCATCAAACCCTTTTTGATGAAATCAAATTTATCGAAAACCTTTTGTCCGAGCATTATTACTCTATAAAAGCATGTAGCCTTGGAAGAATGTCTTAGTAGGCCTGTTACTGGACTCAGTTAGGTAGACGTCTGTGCGTTCACATTTTCTCCCCATAGTTCTTTTTCACTGTTCCGAAATTCGTAAACCAATTTGTTTGAACTCTGTATACAGTTCTGGAGTGAGCTGTCGCCGAAAGATAGGCAGGAGCTCCTCAGGATTGACAAGCAGGCTCTGTTTGAGCAAGCTCGCAAGAACATGTGCTGTTCCAGATGCAACGGCCTGCTGCTAGAAGGCTTCTTGCAGATTGTTTCACATGGGAGGTCCTTGCAACAAAAAGGATTGCTAGGAAATCTACCATGCAAAAGATCAGGAGCCTTGAAAGATCAAACTGGCTGTAACTCAGTTGTCACTAACAGATTTACGGGTGAGCTGCTAGACCCTGCTGGTCATCAGTGGGGAGGTCTCACCACAACACGCGATGGATCACTCACACTTCTTGACTCCTATTTGTATGCGAAATCTTTCAAAGGGCTTCAAACTGTAAGTTATTCCAAGATTTCCCTATTCTCGGTCGGTCCAGTTTAGCTAGCTAATCTATAGGCTCTAGCAGGTGTTTGAAAGTGCGCGTGCTCGAGAGAGGGAACGTGAGTTGCTTTATCCTGATGCTTGTGGTGGGGGAGGACGGGTATGGATAAGTCAAGGGATGGCTGGTTACGGTAAAGTTCATGGAACAAGAGAAACATGTGCTTTGCATACCACAAGGCTCTCTTGTGATACTTTAGTGGATTTTTGGTCTGCACTTGAGGAGGAAAGCCGACAGTCACTTTTGAGGATGAAAGAAGAGGATTTCGTGGAAAGACTAAGTTACAGGTTTGTTATTGTTGATTCAGTATGATGTTCTGTTGAGAAAGTGTTTTGATATGATCTGGTTACTCTAATTAGGTTGTATTAAGAACTCTAGCCACTTAAGTTACCATACTTTCGATTGAAAATGATTGGGAGTTTAGTATCTTGACTTTGATGATGTGCCTATCAAGTCATTGCATGCATTGCGTAGTTGTTTTGTTTTGTTTTTCGTTTTAAACGTGGTCTTGTGACTTTTCTTTTCCTTTCCTCACTAACAAGCTGACCTTTCAAACTACAGATTCGACTCCAAAAAGTTTTGTAGAGACTGCAGAAGAAATGTTATTCGCGAGTTTAAAGAGCTTAAGGAACTTAAACGAATGCAGAGAGAACCACGATGTACCGACTGGTTTTGTGTTGCCGATACAAAGTTTCAGTATAAGGTCTTTATCTTTCTTAACCTTTTCCTCTTACTTTGTGGGTTCTTATATCTTGTACTACAAGAGCATTGATGTTCAAGAGTATATTTTACCAATATGCCTGAGGGATTATATTGCAAGTTAGAATCAGACGTGTGATTGCAATTTCTCAGGTGGACATTGATTCCGTCCAAGCAGATTGGAGTCAAAATTTTACAGAGAATGCTGGATATCATCAGTTTCAATGGGCTATTGGGACTGGACAAGGAGAATCAGATATCCTCGATTTCAAATATTTAGGTAGTGATAGGAGTGCCCGAGTCAGTGGCCTAGACCTTCGTGGATTACACGAATGCTACATTACTCTTAGGGCATTTAAAAAGAATGGTCACTCCTCTGACATATCCGTCAAAGCCCATGCGCTGAGAGGCCAACAATGCGTTCACTCCAAGCTTGTTGTCGGGGATGGCTTTGTTTCAATTAAAAGAGGGGAATGCATTCGGATGTTTTTTGAGCATGCTGAAGAGGCTGAGGAAGAAGAGGTAAATTGAATAAGCTTTGTGACTGAAAGTCTTCATATATATTTTTACAGTTTTACAGTGTGATGTCTCCTTGTTAAGATTTTGTCATTGTTTTTTCCATTGCTATATAAGGATGAAGTGATGATAGATAAAGATGGGAATGAGCTTGATGGTGAGTGCTTGCGTCCACAAAAGCACGCTAAGAGTCCAGAACTTGCTCGAGAGTTTCTTCTAGATGCTGCAACGGTTATTTTCAAGGAGCAGGTTTAGTATAGATTCCTCTATTTTTCCATTCATTGTTATTTTGTGCTGTGCTTAGGTGTATTCATTTCTATCTATTCATAATAATATCTTAGGTTGAAAAGGCCTTTAGGGAAGGTACAGCCCGTCAAAATGCGCACAGTATATTTGTTTGCCTTTCATCGAAATTATTAGAGCAACGTGTTCATATTGCTTGCAAGGAAATTGTCACCTTGGAGAAGCAGGTTTGTTTGCTGCTATCTTGTGTTTTTTTTTTTTTTTGACAATCCACACAATTTAAGTAGACATGTTACATTGTTTTTTTGTCCGACAAATCCATCGCCTTACACTTGCAGAATAAACTTCTTGAGGAAGAAGAGAAAGAAAAGCGTGAAGAAGAGGAGCGGAAAGAAAGGAAAAGAACCAAAGAAAGGGAGAAAAAACTTCGTAGAAAGGAGAGGTTGAAGGAAAAAGAACGAGAAAAAGAGCAGAAGAATCCAAAATCTAGTGATAAAGCAGTGCTGCCCAATTTGCCTAGGGAAGAAGAAGGCTCTCTGAATCTTGACGAGGAAACAAACAATACCATAAGCTGCAATGAGTCGGGAATTGAAACTGGAGATGTAGAATTGTCTCCACCTGATTCTCCTGATGATCAAGTTGAAGAGTGTTTGGATGGTTGCACTTCTCCAAGAACGGAAACCCACTATTTCGATAGCACTGACAGAGAAATTATAGATCATGAAGATGAAAACGGGTGCTTAACAAATGATAATCCAAGACCTGTTCATCAGACATCAAGTTTCTGGAAAGAACCTCAACCTGATCATGCTTTAAAGTGGTCAGAAAAACGCAGATATCCTGAGAATGCTTCTTTTGTCAGTAGGGCTCAGCCAAGATACTGTAATGATAGATTTGATGTGTCCTCAGGATACTCAAATAAAAATCTGAGAGTGAAAGCTTCGAAGCCCGGGGTTAGCCCAAATAGCACTAAGACCCATGAGGGGTCTCCTTGTTCAGACAACAGGATTAGTGAGAGGTACGATTACCATTCTTGCAGTTGCAAACCCATTAGTGTATACCGGGAGAAGGTAGTGGAATCCAACAGAGGCACGCGAGAACCCAAAACCATATTCAAATCAGACTCTGATCCGGATGTCTCCAAGTCAGTTAACCAAGCCAATAGGCATGCGCAGTCAGATTATAGTCGAGAGTTGAGACCTAGAAGCAAAGTGACCATCAGTCAGAATCCTTCTACGAGGGATCCAGTATATGTGAGGAAGGCCTTGGACTCAATGGAGCTGAAGCATCCACGAAACAGCTCCAATTCTGACATGTCACCAGGTACATGTTCAACATCGAAGGCTCAAGAGATTACTTCTGCTGTGAAGTCAGCTGATACATTGCCTCGTTGCAAGGCTACAGAAATGGTGGGTAATGCCAATCTTAGTGACAACAGTAGGGACTCTGGGAAATTTATCGGCTCAACCGAGGAAGACAGGAAGATAGAAGTGGACATAAAACCGAAGGATGATGACCTCTACTCGAAAGATCCTATAATGAGTAGAACCTCCAGTTCAGACAATTGTTCGTCATGTCTCAGTGAAGGAGATAGCAATACAGCTTCTTCAAACAACGGAAACACTGAATCCTCGTCAATGTCTGATTCTGAAGATACCAGTCTGCAATCTGAAGGAAGAGAGAATCTAGTGGTTACTGGGAATGATATGGCTAACTGCTACGAGAAGATGACAGAGAAAGAGACAGAGAAGGGTATCGATGAAAGAGAGGTTTTAAGGATTAGGAATATGTCTAACCTTCCAGCTGACAACGGGGAAAGTAAATTATCGGGAACTCCTTTTACAGTTCCTAGCCAAAACATGGAAAATATGGTAACCCATGTGAATACTGGTTCCTACCTGTCCCAGCCGCAAAGCATGATGTATCCCCAAATGCTTAACCAGAGTATACCGTTGCCAGTCTACGAAACTCCTTCAACAATGGGTTACTATCATCAAGCTCCTGTCCCTTGGTCTGCAGCTCCGGCCAACGGGTTAATGCCATTCCCGCATTCTAACCATTATGTATACACAAGTCCTCTGGGATACAGTCTGAATGGAGAGTCCCCATTATGCATGCAGTACGGAGCCCCGTTGAACCACCATTCAGCAACCCCTTACTTCAATTCAGGGCCAGGGCCAGTTCCAGTTTTCCATCCGTTTGCTGAAACCAACCCAATGATGAGCTTTGTGGACCAATCTCAAGCTCGTGAGTCATTGGAACACAGGTCTCTGAAGGAAGCAAATGAAAGGAACCTGAACCGAATCTTTCCAGTGGAAACTCCAAGCAGCAGAGGTCTGCAAACTGATAGTGACGAAAACTTCTCCTTGTTTCACTCCGGTGGCCCGGTTGCTCTGTCTACAGGAAGCAAGTCGAATCATGCTCACTCAAAAGATGGGATGTTTGGTGACTTCTCCTTGCAGTTCTCAGGAGATCATCTTTTTGGCGATCCCAACGGCAATAACAAGAAAGAGAAAGAGAGCATAGTCGGTGAAGAGTACAACTTGTTTGCGACAAGTAACAGCTTGAGTTTTTCTATCTTCTAAACAGGTTTATACAATTTCTTGGATTGTTTTGCGTCATTAAAAACTCTTTGGTTGTTTCATTTCATTGTAAAGATCTCTCTGCAAGAGTTTTAGTCTTTTATTTTCAAAGGTTTTTGATTTACTCAAAAAGAATAAAATCTCCATTGTTGGGTGTATCTCACTCACTCATTACAAGTTACAACACAACAGGAAGGAAAAAAAAAAATCTCAGTACAGACTAACATCACAACAGAGGTTGATGATCTATAGTTTTCTCTTCTCTAACATCATATAATAATCTATTACTTGGATGATTTGAGAACAGCAAGGTAAAGTCCTTGTTCGTCAACAAACTGGGTTAGCTCAAATGAATGCTTCTTAGCAACATTCCTCAATGTGGAATCATCAGGTAAATCAGAGACGACCACATCTGAAAACTCCTTCCTTTGCTGCTTCAAGCCTTCTCTACCTTGCGGATGACTGATTACCACTCTTGCACCTGTTACAAACATCGGACCAGACTGTTAGAAAAACTAAGAACCAACAAGTATTACAGTTTAAGAGAATGAAGAAACGTCTGAAAATTGGTACCGGAGGAACAACGCTGAGACAGTTGCTTGAACACCTCGTCGAGCTCGAAAGGCAATGCTGGAAGGAAATAGAGAAACACGACGTCTAATGGAGACCATTTCTCTGGAACATAGATCAACTCTCCTTGCCAACATTTGACTTTGTCGTATTTCTCTTTGACACAGGCCAACACAAAAAGGGAGTCGTGGACGATGAGCAAGAGCTGAGAAGGCGAAGACTCCACCAGACGATCAACGAAGGCTTCTGAGCTAAACGAAACCAAAACCTTGGAGGAATCGGATATTTCTCCAGCGTTTATGATCTTTTCGATCTTCTGTGTATGTTCAGTGGATTCGATTTCCATGGATTCGAGAAAGGACCAATCTTTCTCATGGAAATCGACGACGGAGACTGTTCCCTCTGGAGGAGAGGTTGAAGAAACAGAGAACGCTCTGTAACGAGAGACATTCGACTGTGAGAGCGAAACAAGTTTAGGACTTTGAAGAGGAGTTAGCTTCTTTGGTTGGAAAGAGAGAAGACGTGAAGAATCAAAGGCAAACAGAGAAGGTAAGAGGACAGAAGAAGAAGGAAACGAAAGAGAATGCATTGATAACTTCAATGCAGCTTCTGGTACTAAATCGAAGAAGAAGATAGCAAGCAAGAATTTTTGTAGGGCATCTGGAATTGGAGGACGAGGACGATTAGTGTCTTCATTTGGGCCGAAATAAGAAAGCCCATAAGATTCAGTATTAAGCCCATATCAGGTTTTGTAGCTTGAGTTACGGCGTAGCGACGACGGTGGAAAATTTCATTGCCGAGAGAGAGAGAGAGAGAGGATGGGGACGAGACAAGTATACGAAGAGAAGCTGAGGCGTGGGAATCTTGTTTATGATCCGACTATGAATCCTGGTCTTGGCTCTGCTCGATGTCCGCGTTGCCTTTCTCTCTTAAGCCCTAATTCAGTGAGCTGCCAAGTTTTTTTTTTTCCCATTGTTTTGTTGTTTTTGACTTGGGGGAGATTCTGAGAATCAGTGTTCTTGTGAAAAATTTCTCAGGAGAAAGGAGAGTGGAAGATTACTTCAGTTTTACACGATGCTGCTGTTGTGGTTAGTTTTTAGTTTTTAGCATTGCCATCTCATTTTATCTCTTTCGAATTCTCTCGAGTCTCTCTTTCAAATCTGTGTTCTGTGATAAGTTAAGGTGAATTCTTTGAAATTTGTATTGTTAACTAGCTTTTTTACTGGGTATATAAGCAAAGCGGCTAGTTGTTCTGTAGTCCTGATTGGATAATTGGGTTGTGGACAATCAGCTGAATTTGGATGCAATTGTGTTTGGGGATGAGAATTTTGCATTCTAGCTTTGGCGATTTCTTTATAATATTTGGTTTGCTCTGTTGGGCATGCAAAGGTTCACCCTTTTTTTCTTCACTGACTTCTGAGATGGCTTTGTTTCAAGGTTATTGTTGATTTGGTCTATTGCAATGTCTCATTAGTATTATGTTTAAGCTTTTTTCACTGGAAATTATTTTTCTTGGCTGTTGGATGCATATCATCGTAGTCCCCGGATATCAATCTGTTTGCCGATTTGTAATTCAATATTTGTTGGTTTTTGAGTTTTCCTTCTAGTGTTATCTGGCATGACGTTTCTTGGCCTTTTGTATAGCACGGAAGTCGATTTCTTTGATTTTGCATACAACTCTGTTTCTAACGAGGTTATTATTCCCTGTGCTATATAGGCTGGTTCTGGAATTGGTGGCTTGCTTAGTGCCGTCCATGCTTTCAATACAGGTAAGCACATGATTCTCTTTCTCTTGTCGTCAAAAAACTTATCATTTCTACAATGGATCTTACATCTTTGGTCTTTCAGGGATCCCCTATCTTCAAAATCGGTTTCCAGGGTCAAAGCGGCTCTCATTTCTTGTGGGAGTATGTATTTTCTCTTTCCTTTTCTCCTAATTCTGGAAATTTGCCTGTTGACACTACTTACCTCGTCATATGAATTTTCTTCGCTTCTCACATTGCTTTTGCTTATAGGTTCCATTGCTGCTAGGATACTCAGGTGTAGGGGCTGTCTTTGGAGGTACCATGATCTTCTTTGGCTCACTCGCTTCTCTTTTGTTTGAACATTTATTATGTATAGATATCCTGCGTTAGTGACTGAATTGGCTTCACATTTGATGTAGCCACTAAATACTTCTCTCTGTTTTTTTTTTTCAAGACAGCACCTGAACATTTGTTCTTGTATAATAATTTTTCGTAGGTTATGCTCTTCCGAAGTTTGTTCAGCTGACTGTTACCTCGTATTATGCATCTTCAAGTGCTTCACATTATGGGATCTCTATGCTCACCCGCCGTATAGAAGAAGCTCATCTCTCTCGAACTCAGAAAGAAGAGGTTAAATGAAGCAATGCACAGATGAACGAGTATCTATATTCTATACCACTCCTCTGGATGATCACAGCTTATTTCAGGATCTCTTCTTTTCTTTTTGGTTTTTAGGTTACCTTTTCAAATCACATTCAAACTCAATCTGTAATGTTAAATTATTCGACATGATTATACAAAATATAAATGTCTTTAGTTCCTGTCCCATCTTCAGTCTTTGGTTTTGGTTACTGTCCTCAAAACTATTTTCATGGTAGTTGACTTTTGAAGTTGAAGATATTATATTTGTTATTTGTTGATACAAAATCTTTCTCATCCATTTTACTTATAATCGCTCAGCCATGTGACTACATGAACCATATTTCTTCTCAGTAGCTACATGAATTTTTATATGTTTGTCCTGAATCCTGACAAAACATCATCTTGAGTAATGGAATGTTACAAAATAGATGTTTAAAACTAGTATTGTAGAAAACAGAGTCCCAAGGATTTAGCCACATGGTCTATAGGGTCGAAGGAACTTTCTGCAGCTTTGGTTACCAAAACAAGACCATGTTGGTAGCTTTGCATTGTTGTGTGGATCAGATTGTGAGTGTTCAAAGGGGTTTGAGATGTGTACTGTTCGAACTATCATCCTCAAGTTGCAACTTTCCTTGGGTTGTGGGCCGATGTTCCTTAAATTCCACTAGTCCTTTTTACANTAAAAAAAAAAAAAAAAAAAAAAAAAACAAGTAAGAGCGAGCAGAGAAAAAGTGGTCCTAGAAGGTTTTATATAATGTATGTGTGTGTTTGCTCTTCACACGTCTTAATAATTCGCTTCTTTTATCATGTTGTTCATCACATGCTTCTTTCTCCATTGCATTAAACAAGTGGGGTCCTTTTATAGCTGCTCTTGATGTTAACTCTTTGACACCATTCATACACTGAGTGCATGACTATCCTTAAAAAATTTCCATAATTTGATAAAACCATCACGTAATTCTCACATGTACTGTCTTCTCTGCTTTACCCTCTGCTGCAGTTTATAATAAAAGATCCAAACAACTCTTTCACCGAGGGCAGATATGTCCTTTTCCCTCTTTTGTTTAGTTTTTAGTTTCCCATGTGACTGATAATATTTGAGTCTAGAGACATCCTTATTGCATATATNTTTTTTAAAAAAAAAAAAAAAAAAAAAAAAAACTTAGCTCTCATCCTGTTGATTGACAGGCTCTGAGTTCGCACCGTTTGGTCCTTCCCCGTAAAAATAGACAGCGCCTGTCCTGTTCCTAGAACTTAAGACTTAAGGTCATCAAAAATTGCAATGTCACTTTCTGCTGCTTCCCTTACCACAATAATCTTTTGAGACATGTTTTAAAGCTTTTGGAGTGGTGGTATAATGGGGATAAAGTTAGTTAATTAGCTAAACTATTACCAGTCATGCTACATACAATGTTTCACGACATGATTAATTTTAAGAGTACCAACCAAGGACTAGTTTCTCTTCTGTTCATTCACAGTTGTTGTATCTACAAGACTTCTCAACTGCATTTTTGCATCAAGAGTATCCAAAACTGTCGGTTTTTAGGATTTTTTTTTTNGGGTTTTTTTTTTTTTTTTTTTTTTTTTTCTTTTTCTTTTTCATTTCCTTTCCTAGTAGACTTGATCGAATGAGATTAGCTGTCTTTTAACCTTTTTTATTATTGGTTAGCTTTGGTATGAGATCATGCACCACACAGCTGGTAATTCTAAAGCAAATAGGCATATATCATTATATGTATCTGTAACCATCATGAGTTTGTGAGTTTGTTGCATATTCCCTAATTAATATATGGTGTGAGAGGCAATGCCACATAGATCTGTAAATGAAGTCATGCCAAAATTGGAAAAAAAAAAGTCAAAAAATTTGAATTTCTTGGTCTATGCAAAAGTCGTATTGTCTTTAATTTAATGTTTGATTAAGTGTAACACATGAAGGTCAGATGTACGTTAGGTACGAGGATTGATCATATCATTGCTTCTTCTCATATATATGTGATCAATATATAGTTTGAGTTTCTTGTAAGCCTTTTTATTGCAAAGGTATAATATATATATGGGCTTCTATCAAGTTTTGTTCTCTAGAGGCAATTAAACAAGAAACATGATCATGTCGTGCGGATTCTAATTTTTTTTCCTTTTCTTTTTCCATGTCCGTTATATTTGATCGTAGTATATGCGTAGAGAGGTGACCAAGTAGTTATATGGTATACAGCTTGGTTGATGATTCTCTTTGAATTGCCCCAAAAAAGGTTTGAAAAGAAACTAAAGAAGAAAGCTTTTGAGGAAAGGCTTTAGCTTTAGGTTCTGTGGGTTGAGAGATAGATGTGAAAGCTCTCTTTGGCTAACTCTACATTTGTTATATCGTGGACCACTTTCACTTCTCAACTCTCTCTCTGTCTCTCTCTCTCTCTCTCTCTCTCTCCCCTTTTGTCTTGTCCATTGTCTTCAGTGATCCCCACAGTCACCGAATCATCATCATCATCAACATCAAGAGCTTTCTTCTTTGGCTCTTGATTCGGTAAAACACGGTTTCACTAAACAGCGACTGTAAACGTTTGGATCTAAAGAGCATTGTGGGTTTTAATTATGGTATATTAAAGACAAACAACTTAATGAGACAATGATCGAGACTTGAATTTTCTTGACTGTAACAACAGAGAAAGTACGTGACGTGTGTGGCTTCCATGGCTCTTAATTTAATGTTCCTCTTTCTCTGAAAGTTAGAATCTTGAAGCCATAACAGAACTCAGAAATGAACAGATGAAAACAAACAAACAAACAAAGATTGATAACTGTATCACTATCATTCACACACACGTGAGAGGAAAAATGGATGAACATATTTTACTAATTAATCAGATATTATTCCCTTATTAATATAAACTCAGAATATGGAAAAAGAAAACCATGAAAGGTTCAAGATCTACACAACCATGCCGGTTCTCCTTTCAAAACATGAACACCGCGTCATTTTCTTTTCTTTTTACTCCAACACTCATCAAAAGAATTGGCTTCACCGATCGATAGAGTCTTCATCACGGCTAGGTTAAAATGATGGATGGATGATAATGAAAAGAAGAAGTCATAGATGAAGATCGAGACTCACATGATCTTGCACGTTGGGTTTCACCAATCTATAGGGCCAATTCGTCTCCTTAGTCTCCTGCTCATGCGTCCTAAACGTTGAAGCTGATGAAGCTGAGTAAACGCCATGAATAGCGTTTGCTGACGTGGAAGAAGGTACACGCCACAAACCCAAAGGACTTCCGTTGATTGTCGGTGGGATAGAAGGAGGAGGAAGAGTGCGTGAGTAATACGACGACGGTGTTTGTTGTCCTCCTCCTCCTCCACCTCCGTAGACTCTAGGTTCCGTCGTCCACGAGGGGTAGTGACGGTGGTGGTGGTTGTTGAGGAGGCCGTAGACGTGGTGAGGGTCAGGCTGATGATGATATTGATGATTAAGGTATGACGTCATGGAACCGCGTTTGGCATGTTGGCGTTCGCGTTTGTGAGCGTTTTGGTGTCCACCTAGGGCTTGAGAAGTGGGGAAGTTTCTGAAACAGTAGTGACACTCGAATCTTCTGTTATTGCTGCTGTTGTCTTTGTACTTGTCTTTTTCCTTGTCCTTGACATTCTCAGAGCTCTCTTCTTTCTTGGTTGTTGTGGGTTCAGAAGAATCTGCAACGAAGTCTTCTTGTTGAGCACCGGAGGAGTTATCTCCGACGAGCTCTTGGCCGAAGAGACGAATAATGGCGCCTTTATCTTTGGGAGGAGTACGGCGGATGAAAGGAAGCTGAGAGAAGGATTCAACGTTGACGTTCATGAAATCGTGAGTTTCTCTTCGTCCGTTGGTTTCATCCATGGAAGAGAGAGGAATGAGTGAGTTTGAGACGAATGAAGTTGACTGTTTCAGAGACAGAAAGACAAGAGAAGTGGTTTTGCATTAATTTAAAGAGGTTCCCAAATTCTTTTAAGGTAATTAATAATTATTATTTAAACAGCATGGCCGCGTGCGTATATTAGGATTTTACGTTTTATCCATTTAAGTGATTTACACATATCACTCACATATTTTAGGCTTTTTTTTTCCTTTGCTCTTAAACGNTGTTTTTTTTTTTTTTTTTTTTGGGTTACCAAAACGTTCTTTACCGGACTCCAAATTAATCACAGAACATGAGGAGGAGTAAGTTATTCTACACATGAGAATACATACCTGAAATTTCATATAGTTATTTTTTCTTTTAGTACTAGATATTCCGGTTTGCTGAAGCGTTCAAATTATCTTGGGGATGAAAGACATCTTGATAATTAGAATTTTTCTGCAAGATCACAAGGGCTAAAGCATCCAAACTGAAATCGAATGACCAAATGACTCACGTACGCCTAAATGTTTGCATTCTAACTTTGATATGGTTCTTAGTCTTAATAAAACGTTATTTTGATTTATTAACTCTTTCATTTTCTTGTTTTCTTATTTTATCACTTTCTAGTTATGAAAGAATAGTAAAAACAAACTAATAAATTGAGATATCAAAACATATGTTTTTATCTTCTGTATACCCTATAATATAATAAGTTTCTACCGTGTCATGGTAGGTAAGCTTTTATTTTTTTCTACGAAAATAATAAATTGATATAGTAAAAATTGCCGGATAGATTAATACATAAGAGGAGTACTCTTTATTTACTTCCCCTACCCAATCACACACACACACACACACACACACATATATATATAAGCATCATTGTCTTCAAACTCCAATCAATTCTTCTTTTTTCAAAGTTATCTCCTTTTTTGTTAGTTGTTTCTCAAAAGTGATTCCTGCAAATGTTAAAACTAAGACAAAAAGCTTACCAAATTGATTCTTAGCAGATGAAATGGGGTCATGGAGAGTAATGAGGTAAACTAAAAAGAGTGAGAGTTTGTAGGTGAGAGATCATTAGCAAGGTGAAGTTAGGTATGTACTCTTTTACATCATGGACCTATTTTGGTTATTATGTCTATGTATAAGTACATGAATTTTACTACTAATAGATTAGATAGAGAGGAGAGAGAAAGAGAGAGATACCTAATTAAAGGGAGCTCTTCTCTCTCAAGGACCAGATTTTTACTCTCTTGGATGTTTTGTCTCTCTGATGCAAAGATGATCTTACAGAGAGAGAGAGAGGTGGTCCTTGTACATGATCATTGAATGATGCTAATAATCAACTAGTAGATGTCATCACTAGATAATTAAACAAAATGTTGAACCTAGTTTTGTAGAGATATCATATTATCATCAATGTAACACATGGATACTTATATCAACACGATCATCTGGCAAAATTTGATCCACGTACCTCTTCTTCATTTTGAACTACATATATATACCCTTGACACAGTAAATTTCGATATTTTTTCTTGGTCCGTTTTTGTTTTCTTCTCTAAACATAAGGAATACATGGGGTAATCTACATTAAATTATAGCTCTTTAAGTTAATCTAATAAACGGATCAGATTTTAATTAATACTGTAGCTGTTTTGTGTTATTTTTTCTTCATCATATACATTAGGACAGGTCACTTAATTTTGAAATTGATTGTGTACAAGTACAGCATGGTAAATCAAGTTAAAATGCATTAATTTATATCCACCAGACATCCTCAACAGTCAACACTATAAAATAATAGTATGCATTTAAATAAAACTTGTTTATCTGATGGCTTATGTTTTTTTATTAACATTTAACAACAGCGGGAAAAGATTTATTCGGTAAATAATAACTATACATTTCTAAATTTATATTAGTAAACACATCCTGTATGTATTCAAGGGATTCAAATTTCTTGTGAATCAATGCAGACTATACATTCCAGTCGTATATTACCTGGTGAATCATATCTCGTTGATCTATATACTCCAATACGCATCATCCCTTTGTGGATTGCTTATAAACGATTCCTTTTTAGTGATCAAGAGATCAATTATTGTCTTAGAAAGAAAAAGAAACGTCTTTAGGTTTCGAGGAGTTCCCTTTAAAAGAATTAAAAATCTACTTGTTTTAGTGTAGCTTCCTTGCATAAATTCACTGCTTCACATGTAACGTGTTACGTGTATGTATGTGGTATATTATACGAGTAATCAAAACTCAATGTAAGGGAAATAAATTCAACTATGGAAATGTCCATGCGTAGTACTGGTCCCAAAGTACATTAATTTACATACATAATTTTGCAGAATTTGGACTTCACATGAGGAGTCCTTATCTCTTTATTTTCCACAAACAATTACATACCCGTTAGAAGTCTGTTTGAACCTAATTAACATGCGATTCAAAAATTAAAAACTATCAAAAGCCCTGGAAAATCATAAGAGATTAAGCTTTTAAATATTAAGTAAAATATAGTATTTTCTAATAGTATTTTTAGCAAGATAAAACAATAAGCATAGTTAGTGTATTAGACTTTTTAACAAACAAGAATATATTATTATTTTAAATATATATTATAACTTTGAAGATCCGAGTCTATATAATATTGAATTCCGGGTATTTTGTCTACTCTTAAGTCTTAAACAGTACCATATTAGTCAATAGGATATAATATTTTAAAAGCTCACGGTAAAAAAAATAGTTGAGAAAACACAAACATATTATAGACTATAGATCGCAATACTTCATATAACAAATATACATAAATATATCCAATAAAAACAAAATGGTCACCAGGAATAATAAAACAAATCTGAGAAAATGTAATTGGGTCCCATGAATGGCATTTGAACCCCACAAAAAAACATGCACTTAAAAGCCCACAAATCTCCCAAACCCTAACAGCAACTCTTCATTGAATCATGCAATTGCAAACCTCTTTGCTTGCCATTAAAGTCACAGTCATATGCTCAGAGATTTAATGGCTTTTGTTGCGGGGACCATATCTCTCACTTTCTTGCCTTCACATCCATTTCTTGGATTCAACTCCTCTCCACTCTCATATACATATATGTATGCAAATTCCCTCATTATTTATTTTTCTCAAAAGAAAATGTGATGAATTGTTTGGCCAGTAATAAATAAAGATGATCATAAATATGGAAGATGAGAAAAAGAGTCTAGATTTTGAGGGACAAGCATATCTTGTCCTTTTCGTTATATGTGACCTCACAATGTTCAGCTATATATAAGGACCGAACTTCAAAGTAATATAGAAAATAAATGGTGAAAGATAATTTTATTTTAAGTAGAAGAATACAGAAAATAAGAATGAGAGGAAGCCCAAAATTAAAAGCTACAGAACAAATGCAAGTGGAGTTAAAAACAACATGAAGAGCTCACCGGTCTCTTTCAGTGTTAAACAACCTACTCTAACTCTCCATCACTTCATCGAACTCATCAATCTCATTATTAAATATCTCACGGTATGATCTTCACTACACATTACAGAGAGGAATACTATTTGTAGAAAAATAAATGTTCTTACTAGTAAGTGAAAATGAAATTCTAATAGATTTAGCGAATGAAAAAAAGACAAACCCATGTTCCGTATATGAACAAACGAAAGAGTTCAACATTTTATGAAGTCACTACAAAAAAAAAAGATAACAACCTAGCTATATCCTTATTCCTGTACTTAGAACTCCTACATACAGTCCTACGATAACGTTTAATATTCCTGCATCATTGTTGAAATGTATATAATCGTTAATTGTAGAACGTACCAGAGAGTCGGATAAAAGCAATATGAATATATTACCATTAGGAAAAAGAGTTGAAAATAAGCATTAGCTGTAGAAAAGAAAAAACATGATTGAATGAGGAAGATTTAATTTGTAGATAGGCGGTGACAACAACATGAAAAGAATGGGCTCTCTCTCAACTCTATATAAAAGGATAAAATGCATACAAATGTGAAATGTGTATTATTATAGCTTTTGGGAGGTATAAAGCTTTTGGTGGGTTTGCGATTATCATTATTGTCTGAAACTGATATGGGTCTTGTTTCTTTAATATGGACCACCATTTATGAATATTCTTATATATAAATTATGAATATTTGTGAGAGCATCTTTTCAGATGATATAGTTTAACAATGAATGTGGGGGACTTTCTCCACATTAATATGTATTATGTCTTTGGCCCTCTAGTCAATTTGCTTTCTTTTTTAAAAACAAACAAAATTCATAAACTCTTATATATTATGATTTTTTAAAATCTATATATATATAAAGTTTATGTTCCTCTGATAGCTTCTAAATTCTCCAATTCGCCATGTCAGCATATCAATTTATTTATTATATATTTTTTTAATTTTTATAATAAATATCATTTATTACTATAGTAACTTAATAAGAATATGAACAGTCACTTAAAAAAAGGGTTATGTATAGATCTACAAAAACTATTATTTAATAATAATAATAAATATAAAATTATTATAGAAAAAAACATCTTTTCTTTTATTTTAGTATTTTGGAATAAAATAAAATGAGATCAAACATGACGAGACAAAAAAAAATAGAACTTAGAACCGGTTTTTAATTTTATGCAAAGGTAATATAGTGGTTCCTTCGAGTTGTTGAGTCACAAAATAAGGATTTGTATTTCCTTTGTTACCCATTAGGCTTTATAATGGGTCGATTCTTAAATTGGCCTTTTTTGTCGACCTATGCATTTGAACCTTTGTTTCGTTGAAAATGGAAAAACAAGTGCTGTTCTTTTGTTATGAGCTTAAGAAGCGAATAAAAAAATTCAAAAAATTTGGAGATATCTGATTTATTGATATCAAATAGTTTCATATAGCAAATACAATCTCCAAAACAATCATTTATGAATATTCTTATAAATGAACCCTAGATTGCAATTTCCCCAAATCGATTTTGAAGTGAAGAGATGTGAAGAAGAGGGGTTCGGGTTAGGTTAAAAGGGATCGGGTTTGTGTTTAACTCTGATTCTCGGGTAAATCGGGTTTTAAACGGACAATCACGGTTGCGAAAACTGGATTTGGGGGATTAAAACGCAAATGTGGGAATCGACAGGTTAAAAAAGTTTGGGTGGAATTGGACGGGGCTGGAAAATTCGGATGCGAACCGATTTAGATCGACTAATGGAGGGGGGAATAGACCGCGGCACCGCGCACCCATATTCCACAAAAAAAGTTCTTAACTCGAAACCGGACCGAGAAATCCAATTTGTTTTAACAGTATTGTCGGTTTTATATAGTAATTGGAATTTTTAACAGTTCAGGTTTTCTGGTTTATTCATGCTTTTCTCAATTGTAACTTTTGTTTACGGTTTGACACTTCGACTTTAAATTTTCAAGTTCGAAATTGGTTCTATCAGTTCGGTTCTTCTTATTTAGTTAAACCAAATCGAATCGATTACACTAGTCGTTTAGTCGGTTCTTCTTTTGTACACCAGTTCGGCTTCAATACGTGTACGGTGTCGTATCAAATCTTCTTCATACACTACTTTTTTACTTCATATCTCCATTTTCACCTGGTTTTGCTGCAAACTAGCTGAAGCCATCAAGAAATTGGCTTCATGATGATAATCCTCTTCTCTTCCCCATACTGGTTGGTGGTAACCGTCTAAAGGCCACTGCTGTAGCTCATGATAAGACTCTCCATTGCAGCCACCATCCATAAGAGCGCCGTTCTGCATAAGAGATTTTTCTCTATCTATTCAACAAGTCAGCTCTCTTTTACTGTATTTTATCCTAACGGAACAAGATTTTGAAAGAGTGGGGCTTGGTTCTTAAATGGTGTACAAGCGGTAAAAGAACAAGGTCATTTAATAAGCACTTACTTGGAGAGAAACTAAAACTGATAAATTAAGATTGCCTTTTAATAAGCGGTAAAAGAACAAGGTCATGGATGGAGTGTTTTATAGGCCATCTCCACAATGTTTGAGAAAAGAAAACCAAGACAACTATAGTCAATCTCGTGCAAAAGGTAATTTGATTAATAAATTGTCTTTTCTATCTACTTTATAATATTACTTGTAAACCTTTTGTACATATATCTTCTTTGACAGATCGAATCTCAAACACTCGAGTCCTCTAAGAAGGCAAAGGTATACTTGTCGCTCTAAGAAATTGTATTGACTCCTTTCTTAACTATACTTTTTTATTCGTAGGCCATTTCCCGCATTTTTGCAAAACTTCAGTCTATGTCTACCAAGAGAGATTTGAACACTCTCACTAGGGATGGGGAAGAAATCAAGACTTCTTAATCACAGAACAAAACAATAAGTAATTGTTCTATTCACTCGCTTTGTATTGACTTTTGTTCACTCGCTCTAATAAGTTGTATTGGCTTTATTTTTAAATGTATTTTATTATTTCTAGGCGATTTCCAACATTTATCTGAAGCTGAAGTCTATGGCTAACAAAAGTGATATCGAGGATTCTCAATCACAAAACAAAACAATAAGTAATTGTTCTTCCACTAAATAATATGAGTTTATCAAAAAGATTTATCGTGATACCCGTCCAGTCAAAAAACAAACATAACGTTCGAAAATTGCACATAGCTAGTTTTCCGTTGTATTCACTAGATAATTAAACAAAATGTTGAACCTTTGTTTTGTAGAGATATCATCTTATCATCAATGTAACACATGGAAACTTATCAACACGATCATCAGGCAAAATTTGATCCATGTCTTCTTCCGGCTTGTAGTCAACTTAGTCAGGTAAATCCTTCATTTTCCTGTGTTCATAGGACTTTCATAAGTTCATAGGACTTTCGACTTTCATGTAAATCATTGTATCAGCAGCAAAAGATAAAGTCTGTTCTCTATTAGCTTTCATGTAAATCATTGTATTAGCAGCAAAAGATAACGTTTTTTCTCTATTAGCTGCCTACACTAGGTTTCCTTTTCATAATTCTAAATTCATACTTTCGTCTTGTTATTATTCATGAGATCCAATTTCACTTTCCAACACTATCCCCTTGAATTATCGTAAATTTTGATTTTTCTCACTTTCAGGTCTTAGCTCTTCGGCTTGTAGTCAACTACTCAGGCAGGTAAATCTTCATTTTCCTGTGTTAGTCGAGAAAATGCTGTGAAACTCTGAAATTGATAAATTATTGTGTGTGTCGATTGAATTGATTATGTTGAAAGTGATAATCTTTTTTGGCATGAGCTTTGTTATGGCGTTCTTGCGTGGTATCTCGAAGAGAGTTAATCTCTTGCAGAGAGTATCAGTTCACTGTGCTCCTTCGTGGCTCTCATCCACTATGCTCACTCGTGGAGTTACCGTTCTCATTCTCTTGAATCAACAACCAAGGGCCACCTACAAACTCAATGTCAGTTTTAGATTTTCTTCTTTCTCCGAGAGCATTTTTCGTACGTTGGTTTTCCACTTGTGATTTATGTAAATCATCTTCTTTCAGGTTCTGAGGCCACAACTGGCAGATTCAAGACAAGAGATGAACACTAACGTACATGGTGCTCCTGCTATGAGCAAGCCATCTGAAAGAGGAGTAAGTCCAATTTTTTGACAATTTTCTTGTTTCTTCAATTTGAAGCTAGCATACGAATCCTTCCTTGTTTGCATACTAATCCTGTTATTGTTTTGTGAATTGGCATAGAGATGGAGTAACTCCTTCCATACCACGGATGCTCTCATCGGTGGTGCAGATTTTCAGTGTTCATCGCAAAGTGATTTTAAATAGTGATTTTTACAGCATTTTCTTACTTCTAAGTTGTATCCCCATTTTTGTTTTGGTGTCGATGGGAATGTTTTTTTTTTTTTTGCTAGAAAAATCGATGGGAATGTTTGCTGATTTTTAGAGATATCTGATACATTGATATCAATTAATTTCATATAGCAAATACAATCTCAAAATTGCATATGATCTACATTTTTGACATATTACCAACAATGGTAATTACTGAACGGGAACAAAATTGGATCTCGGGGGTCTGGGAGGAAGAATCTTAACCTTCAGGGGTTTTTTAGAGACTCTTTTAAACTGTGAGGACTTTAATGAAATAATCTTCAATCTCAATGGCTTCTCTGTAACATCTTCCAAACACGGCGGAGGTTTTCTGATCCTCAACACCATCCGGTGTCTCTCCCCGCCGCCGGCAACAGAAGCCACCTTATCATCTACGATCAAAAACGGATGCAACAACAACTCCGAAGCGCTTCCTCTCTCCACAGGTTTCCTTGCGAAACACTTCTCTATAAACTGTCTTGCATCACACGGCACACTCTTTGGAATCTCCGGTGCTTTTCCATCTAATAGTAGAGGCTTCACGTCATCGAGACCAACACCAATCCATGGATGCTTACCGGTATACATCTCCAAAACAATGCAACCTAGCGACCACAAATCTAGGGTTTGCTCCACGGAACCACCGTCTCGGATCGACTCCGGCGGCATGTACACAGGCGTTCCAACAAACGGAGAAACAGATTCCCAACAATCAGACTTCTCTCCGGCCTTCGTCGACAATCCGAAATCCGAAATCTTTAACTCGTTTGAACAATTCCACGTTTCTTGATCGTACCGGGGAAAAAGAAGGAGATTGTCCGGTTTAAGATCGCAATGGACATAACCGTGACTATGAACCGAGACCAATCCTTGGAGAATCATCCGGGTGAAGTCTTTAATGTTACAATCCGACATGTTTCTGTTTCTGTGGATGAAATTTGTTAGGGTACCACCAGCTGCGTACTCCATTGGCATCATGTAGACTTTTGTGTCGTTGCAATCGGTTCCTTGAAGCAGAGAGTCACCAAACGATTGCACGATTCCTTGACATCCTCTGAGTTCCGAAAGAATTCGAAACTCTCTGTCGATAGAATCGTGATCGGAGATCTTCACGGCGTTGTAGAACATTGTGCCGTCGTCTTTTGTGTAACTGAAGAGATCGACGGAACCGTACGTGCCTTTGCCTAAAGACTTGACAAAACTCATCTCTGGTTTGCTCTTGTCAGTCTCTGATTTCTTTTTGTAACGTCGCATTTTTTTCTTTCACGCAATTTGATTTTGCTCTGATCAAGTCTCTCTCTAGTTGCAGGTATTTAACCCATTTATAAACCCTGGAGAAGGTCTAATTACTCGAGATTGGTAAAAAAAAGAGAGTGAAAGACCCTAATTCTGATAAGGATTTGTGATTTTTTGAGAAAAAAAGAAATGGAAATTTGGAGTTTTGGTCGAATGAATATTTGTCGCATTAATTTGTTTTGGGCAAAAAAGGAAACTTTTGTTGAAAGGATGGAAAATAGCTAGATTCGCCGTTTCTCCCACTAAGCAAACACTGGATCCTAACCGTTGGATGAAGACTTATATTTTTTCACCGTCACAAATTTTGTTTTTGCCACACAGAAATATTTTTATGAAAATATACTATGCCATTAGGAAAATTACTTGGACACCTTCAGTGATTTATAATCTCAACTTTTATATAATATACAGATAATAGAAATCTGGAAAAAAAAAAATCAAATCAAATCCAAAACTAACCTCAACAATTAAATATAAATTTTTTAAAATAAGCAGTGAGGTTAGTTCCTATGTTCAGCTGGTTAATATTTACATGGAAGCAGGATTTGAGGATGAAGCAGCATAGTTGTGAGTGCGATGAAGGAGAAAGGCTTGCAGAAGAAACTTGGTTGCAGTTGGATTAAAGCAACATTAGTCATGTTGTCTTTTCAGGAGGTTTGTCGTCTTCTCTAATGGCAGGCAGAGATATTCAACCTACTGAATAGCTTGAAGAGGAACATGACTGATGAAGATAAGTCCACTTGAACAAGGTAACATTCCGAATTGATGTTGTTTTACATCATTTTTACTTCTCAGAAACACACAAGAAACAATCTCTTTTTGTAATTGTATCAGAGTTAAAATGAATGATATTACAAATCAAATAATTCGCTGTGTTGCTTGGTTCAAACTCTGGAGTCACCTGGAGATGCTTTAACAAAAAAAGAAAAAGTACATTGTATGCTGGTTTATCTTCTTCCTCCTCTACAGGTTCGATTAATGCGTTGGATACCAAGTTTAAGAGGTGCAGGTTAGGCTCCTCGGCCATGACCAGAAGAGAGCGGTTTTGCTCTGGTTGTTGGTGGTGGAGCAGCAACGGCAGCCCAAAGGTCTTCATCATCAGATTGTAAAGTCTTTTTCGAGTTCAATGGTCTTGAAGTAGTTGCAGGAGGAGCAGCAGGTATGGATCCGGAAATTGTACGCTGAGAAAGCTGCACCCACAAGCTAAATGTCTTAGACGAGATGAAGCGGCTTAAAATGGGTTCGGAGCAGATACCTTTGGACCTAAAACAAACAAGCATTGATTTAAGAGTCAGCTCGGATAAAAGCAGAAGTATCCGCAAATCCGGTAGCAACAAGAGGGTATACCTAGTAGAAACACATCCCATTGTTAGTGTTAAAAGTATGCAACTAGACATCACTGGTGCCAAACACAAAAGAGATAAAGATCATACTTGTTCATCGACAGTATATGCCCTGACACAGATTCTCCAAATTGATCAACATGTTGCAAAAGAGAAACTCTAATTATTGGAAGCAAAAAGCTTGACTACTGTTGGCAGCACCTAAAGTCAAAGAAGAGAGTAATTCAGGAAAATTAATCATACGCACGAGCAAATATACACCAATTGAGTAGTTTAGGGCGTTTTGACAGAGATATAGCAATGACTAAACAACCTTGACACTGAAATCTTCAGTTGATAACCAAGAACCCATCTCAAGTAAGGCGGTTAATGCAGGGGCAACAGCTGAACCAAACTCAAGGGAAGACGCTGATAAAGGAAGAAGCTGCACCAACCAGAAGGTTAAGCCAAATAACAAAACGTAAAGCTTTCAACTCAAAAGTCAAACTGTTGTCCTAGTAACCCAATAAGATTCAGTTTTATACCTTCTTCAGGGGTTTGTGGCTGGGAAATTGCTGCTCTTACTGTCTCGGGATCCATTCTCGAAAAAGAATCTGCACCGCCCATGGCAATGTACTCGCTCAGATTGTGCAANAGAAAAAAAAAAAAAAAAAAAAAATAAAGAGATCAGAATCACTGACATATTTTATTACTGCCGAGGAAATGAATATTGCTGATGAAAGGGTGAAAAAGATGTTGAGCAATCCAGCTTCCATCAGGTTCTTTGATGTGTCTTCTATCAGAAGCAAAGTGCTTAAAGAAGAGAGGAGCATGCACAATGCGGAAGTACCTGATCTCAACAAAACGACAAAACCACACTAGCAACATTATAATAAAATGCTGAATTTCCCAACCAAATCGATACTGCTTAACATAAACATGACCACACCACTTTGCGTGTGCCTTTCAAAAATTGTTTGACACATAAAGGTAAGGGTCAGGAAGACAAGAAGATAAAAGAGCATAGAAAATTTTGGCAATAAAACTTTGGCATCCTGATAACACAGTATTAAGTGGTACAGTGATACAAAAGGAAGGGAAGGGTAAAGTCGAATCGAGATCCCACACCAAAGGCTCAGAATCACTTCCTTTCTTTCTCTATTCATATGCAAATACAAAACCAAAATCAAGTTTAATTCTGGAAACCAAAAACACTGATGACATGATAATATAATCCCATCGGCTCTTCCACTAGCTTTCTGATGCCAAAGTGGAACCTACAAGAACATCTAATCAACATATCAATATTGGACATGGAAACATACACACTCTGATTACTACAGGAGCACGCTAAGCAACTGAAAGTCCAAAATCAACAATCAAAAGCCGTGAAACAGTGTAATGGAGATGTAATTCCAACACGAAACAAGACCCAACACAAGAAACTGTGCACTGTGCACTGAACAGTTAACTGTTATTAAGAAACATGCTTAAAGCTCGTGTGTCTCTGCCACGTCCTTCCGACGAGGACAGAGATCGTGATCCTTCATCATCCACACGAGTCACGGCACAAGCTCAACACCACGCCTCTCCTGGCCAAATCCTTACGCCACGTCACCAGAATCTCCGGACGCCGCCTCCGCCACCCACAATGTACCTCTTCCCGTCTTCCCCTTCCTCCCCCCGCCGTCACCTTATCCGAATTCAAATCCCTTAAGCTCCTGAACCACCAAGGGATTTCGAATCCGCCGCTGAGGCTCATCGTGTTCGACGCGACGTGGAAGCACGCGAAGGAGATGGTTAGTGCTACTAGCGAGGAGGTTTTAAGAGAAGCAGGTGCGGTGAGGGTGTGTTTGGATGCGGGAATCGACGAATCCGTAAGCGGGGGAAGTATACACGATTCGGAGCTGGTGCCAAGGATGGAGCCATTCGGTGGATGCGTGAGCACGGTGGAGGATGGAGCCATTCGGTGGATGCGTCGACGATATTGTGTTTTAAACTTTGGGGGCCCAGGCCTGGCCTTGGTTGTAACCCCTTTAAATACGTGCCTCCTCTCTATATCCTCATTTCATTCGACGGCGATGCATGCTAGCCTTTCGTAACGCCGGAGGTTAGTCATATTATTCTCCGGCTTTAGATCTCTCTTTTTCACATCAGCTATCTGTGATTCATTGGTTGATTTTGGGGCTGTGTTAACTTAGGTTCGTCTTTTTTTTTCTTTCACGATCTAGTATTATAGATTGTAAATCATGAATAACTCGTACGCTAGACTTGGTAAACCAAATAAGGTTAATTCGTCTTTGTGCTATTGACCTTGAAATCGACGAATTTATCAACTCTGCTT